>JAODAL010071311.1:0-15572 GCA_025379985.1 Phyllomedusa bahiana
TAATTTGGTGAAACTAAGAATAAACAGGTGCTTGCGGGAGCTTGTGGAGACCTGAAGGCTGCAGACATAAGCAGGCAGGAGGCTACAGAGCTGTTATATCCAGACAACTTTCTGCATCCCCTGCTTTTTAGAAAATGATGATGTCACAGGTCTTCAGTGAGGAGAGACACACCTCCTGGGAGGAGAGGCACGCCTGCTGACAGGAGAGACACGCCCCTGGATTTCAAACTCAATCTGAGAAAATTAACTGAACAGCCCGAACAGCTCAAACGATAACACTCCTTTAAGTTTTAGCACCTGGGGTGTCAAACTTGAGATGGTGCCTAAAATATATCCTAATAACAATGAGGCCCCAAATCTATTCTGAGTTTTGTGGTTGAGTCAAATAGCACACTAACACCACATTTGGGACAACTCTAAAAACAGGAAAATCAGAGGAATCAATGTTGAGTTGCGTTTCCCAGTCAACACCTACTGTTTGGATTAAACTTGAAAATCTGCACAAAAAAAGGGAAATTTTGAAATTTCACCTCAACTTTGCTTTGATTCCTGTGGAATATCTGGAGGGTTAATAAACTTCAAAAATGCAGTTTTTTAGATGGAGTCATCTATGGGGATGTTTAACAAACAGGCCCTTTGGAGTCACATCATAACTGGCTGAATTGAAAATGTTGAAAATTGCTACTAAAGTCTCTTAATGTAATATGAAAAATTAAAAAAATTATTCCGATAGACATTTGGTAGATGCTAGTTATAAACTATTTTGTGTCATATTACTACCTGTTTTACACCCAGATTGTTTTTTTACTTAGAAAATGGCAAATTTTTCAAAATTTTCACAACATTTTGTTATTTTTTTTTACAAATAAACAAGGATGGTATGAACCAAAATGTAACTTAAAGGGGTTGTCTCACTATAGGTTTTCAGCCTACCTCAGTGTGTCTGGCACCATAGGATTTTGAATTCAGGGGCGTGCTTCTTGTCTGCCTCTTCTCCTCCCCTTTCCCCCTTCCCCTCAGCACACAGACAGCTCTCCTCAGCAGGGGGAGGGGGTTTGCTGCCAGAGTTAGACCTGTGTGTGCCTGCCTAGGTCTGCTGCAGGCTGCTCACTGCTAGATCAGCTGCACTGTGCTGCTGTGGCCGAGCTCTTGCTGCTCCTCTCCACAGAGTCAGGAGACAGCAGGGAGAGGGCTGATCTATGAGTGGCGAGGGATCCAGAGGTCTGTGAAGCTGTGTATGCTAATAGCAAAGCAGGGGGGGATGTAAGTGTTCCTATACCCCCTGCTCTGCTATTAGCATACAAATCTCCACGGACATCTCAAGCAACAACAAACAAACCCTGTTCTATGCTGTCCTCCCATCAGAACAGACACAGGGCAGCTGTGAAGTGTGTTACTATAATCACGATGTGTCACTAATACAGCAGAGCAGGGAGGGATATGAACCGTTCACATGACCCCTGATCTGTTCTATTAGTATAGTCAAAGCTCCACAGACACATCATGATTATAGTAACACACTTCACTGCTGTCACATCGTACCGATCACAGATCAGCCTCACCTCTGCTCTCTTCAATCTGTGTAGAGAGCAGGAGGGAGCAGGCACACACAGGGTTAATCCAGGCAGCACAGCTACACAGATACAGAGCCCTCCCCTCCCTTCCCTTCAGAAGCATCACAAGTGGCCTCATACTGTGCAGGAGGGGCTCTGTGCTCCGGCCTGCATTGAGAAGCTGATGAAGTCACCAGCACTGGCAGCCAGTGAGAGAAAAATCAACAGGTCGGTGGCTATAGTGATTTGAGGAGCTGATGCACTCCTACTACCAGGATAACTCAAAATCAGTAGGACATTTGTAATGAACATATATTGCAAAGCTGCTTGTTTTTTAAAGATCTTTTAATTAAAACCCAATCATTGTAGCGAGACAACTCCTTTAAAGCACAATGTGTCATGAGAAAACATTCTCTAAATCACATTGATAGGTAAAAGCATTAAAAAGTTAATCCAACATAAAGTGACACATGTTAGATTTGAAAAATGTGGCTCTATCATAGAGGTCAAAACTGGCTAATGGGTTAAAAGCTGTCAGCCAAACAAGCATTCATCTGATAGTTATTCCTTGTGATGTTCCCTTACACATACAAGCTCAGCTTAGCCAACCATCCAAAGCTGCTGCCAGTCACCTATATTAAACAAAACAAAAATTCGGACATTGAAATTTAACATGCCCCATCCTTTCTTATCCTCACAGATTATGGCACGGGTGTCAAACACAAGGCCCACGGGTCAAATCTGGCCTACGGCCTTGTGTTTTCAGGCCCGCGACCCACACAATCTCTCTGAGTCAGCAGCTGCTCACTCGTTGCAGCTGCTGGGACAGCGAGAAGGCAGGAGGGATTGTTTCCCTCCTACTTTCTCCCTTTGTATGTACTGTGCTCGCTGAGCGCTGTACATAAATACGGCGTCACAGGGGGCGTGACGCATCGCTTTCCTCACGCCCCATGCAATGCTAAGTCTCCTCGGACCAGGCTTTGCTGCATGGACCGTGAGGAGGTGAGTAGCCTTTTTTATTTTATAATCATTAGCTGCAGGGAGCATCTACCTAGCTACTGGGGAGCTATGGGACATCTACCTGGCTACTGAGGGGCTATATGGAGCATCTGCCTGGTTACTGGGGGGCTATGGGGCATCCACCTGGCTACCGGGGGGCTATGGGACATCTACCTGGCTACTGGGGAATCTACCTGGCTACTGGTGGGGCTATATGGAGCATTTGCCTGGCTACTGGGGGGCTATGGGGCATCTTCCTGGCTTCTGGGGGGCTATGGGGCATCTACATGGCTACTGGGGGGTTATGGGACATCTAGCTGGCTGTTGGGGCATCTACCTGGCTATTGGTGGGGCTATATGGAGCATCTCCCTGGCGACTGGGGGGCTATGAGGTATCCACCTGGCTACTGGGGGGATATGGGGCATCTACCTGGCTACAGGGGACAATATGGGCATCTTCCTGGATACAGGGGACAATATGGGGCATCTCCCTGGCTATATGGGGCATATTACCTGGCTACAGGGGAAGGTTACCTGGCTACAGAGGGCTACTACCTGGCTGCAGAGGGCATATTACCTGGCTACATGGGGCAACTACCTGGCTGCAGAAGGAATATTACTACCTGCTACAGAGGGGCAAAAATACCAATCTACCTTCATGGGCAGATATAACTGTGGGCTTTATACCCACTTATTTACCCTACCTACAAAAGTCATATATACCTATCTATCTATGGGGGGCAATATATTCTCCTGGTTCCCCTCAAAGGGCTAATTGTAATAGCAATACTGTACAAATGTAACAGTTAAGGAGAAGGCGCAATGTGATGCTCCTAATACCCTCATTCTATACGACTTTACTTACATGTCAGGTATTTGTAATATTTTTATATATTATTTGAT
Organism: Phyllomedusa bahiana; assembly: GCA_025379985.1. Taxonomy (NCBI): domain Eukaryota; kingdom Metazoa; phylum Chordata; class Amphibia; order Anura; family Hylidae; genus Phyllomedusa; species Phyllomedusa bahiana. Next base: position 3,456 of record JAODAL010071311.1, read on the forward strand.
ATATATTGGGTATGTTTCATTACAATCCTGGCTGTTTAATTATGTTATAAATGAGTGGTGGGTGATATTCACTTGCTTTTTTGTGATATGATTGCCACTATTTTAAATTTTATATCTCTATTTCAAAATTTGACTTAATAAAGATCTCATTGTTCTTAAAATGTATTAAGTGGTTGCTGTGTAGGTGTTTCAAGAACTGTGGGAGGAAGAAAGGAACACCCTAAATGACATGTGCAGACAGGCAGCCAATCAGCAGCCAGCCAGCTTCTTGTAACGGACGCTCAGCGAGCGGGAGGTGGATCCGCTGGTCACCGCGAGGAGTTGACATACCCTACGCCGGGGAGCGGAGTCTAAGGGGCCCCCTGTAGTCACCGGAGCCCGCCGCAAGGCAGGACGGACTTTGCCGCAGGGAATCCCCCAGGTCGCTACCGCCGACGTAGGACCCATTGGTGACAGCCGAAACTTGGTAGAGTAGACACGGAGCAAACCGGAGCGTAGAACCGGAGCTGGGCAGAACAGGACGTGGCAGATGCAGATCAGCACAATAAAAGTAGGTGATAGACGTAGACAGGACCAGGAACGCTGACAGAACGGATAAGGTATTCACTAGAGCGCACACAAGGATGTGACTAGTGAACAGACACCAACAACTGGGCGCTGACAGCAGGAAGAGGAATCCTTATAAAGCCCGTGTCCAAACGCCATAGGTGGAAAAAGAAACACCTGACATGTGCTGTCCCTTTAAATCCAGGAGAGCTGCTCGTGTGCCCCTAGTGGCCGCCTGATATAGTTCAGGCAGAGGCAGAAGCAGTTACAGCAGCGCGCCGCTCGAGGAGGAAGCAGGATGGGACCAGGTAAGTAGACGTGCAGCAAAGCGCATGCTAGAGACGGCTGCGCCTGGGGTCGGAAGCCCGAATCGCAGCATGCAGCATTAAACTTCTGTTATGTCACAGCCCTATAAATAGGGCAGCCATGTTAAATTCTGCCACTTGTCACTGTGTCTCGTATGCACAAGTATCTCTCTGTAGCAGCACTAGATTGCACTCTGTGCAAAATACTTCTGATTTTCAAGTTACTGGAGTGAAATACCTTTCAAATACACAGGTGTGTAATACACACCTGTTCCTGAACCAGCGTTTTTTTATTTTGGGATATTGCTATCTGTGGCAAAGAGTTAATTTTTTCACTTACATATAGAGCTCCCCTCCCCCCGAAAAAGTGGAGAGGGTGTCGGCAGTAATTTTGCATTGACATCACTGATCATTTTGCCCTTCCTTTGATCCATCAGTGTCCACTTTCAATCAGTCAATAATCCATCAGTATTGTTAAAGCCAAAAAGAAACAGGAGTTGATTAAAAAAAAGAGATAACAAGTAAATGGAATATTTGCATGTCTTCTGTGTTTTGTATCCAATCCTGCTTTTGGCTACCTAATCCTCAGACAATCCTGATGCAAACAAAGGACCATGTCATACTCGCCTTACGGCTTTTCTGAAGACACAATCAGTTGTTTTTGTCCTTTTCATTCCTTCTGACAAATTAAAAGAAGGGGAAAACAGCATTAGGAAACCACAGAGTGGTCAAGTGAGAGAGTGGTCAGTTGGCTGCAGCATGAGTAATTTACAGAGTGGCACAATGACAGATTGTGGAGGTGGCAGCAGCATGAGTAGGCCACAGATTGGCACAATTACACAGTGTGGAGGTGGCAGCAGCAACAGCTGCAGAAACATTAGGCCAGAGAGTGGCACAATGACATAATTTTGAGATGGCAGCAGCTGGGTGACACAATGTGGAGGTGGAGGCAGCAACAGCATCAAGCCAGAGAGTGACATGGTGACATAGTTTGGAGGTAACAGCAGCAGCAGCATGAGGAGACCTGAGTGGTGAGGTGGCAGCAGCATCAGAAGGCTACAGTGAAGAGTGAAGAGTGGGGAGATGGGTGGCAATACCAGTCCCTGATAAAGATGGTGGGTGGTAGCAGAAGCAGCTGGCAGCAGATGTGTGGCATCAGGCAGGTGGCAGCATCAGAATAGTAGCTGAGGCAGGTAGCCAGAAGAATCCAGACTCATTTGTAAAAATTTGGGTGAGGTGGCATGGCTAATCTAACCTGATGCATCAGGCACTGGTGTGTGGAAATCCAGGCTGATTCATCTTGACAAAGCTGAGTCTCTCCACATTTTGGGTGGAAAAGTGAGTTCTCCTTGGGGTAACTATGGCCCCCACTCTACCTCTCCACCTCGGCTTGGCACAAGCCATCAGTTCTCTGAATGGTGCAGAGTCCACCACTTGAAAAGGGCTGGACAGATACTGCTGTCTCTTGGTAATCGCCTTGATGAACGACTACTGGAGCAATGAGTGGCGAGGAGCAGAAGCATCTGGACCGGTAGATGATGGGAAAGACAGATAGCTCCCTTCGGCAGAGGTAGTGGACCTTTGACTGCCTGAAATGGGATGCGTGCTACTAGGTGCTGCTGCTGTTGCTGCAGCAGGATGGACCACCACATCTGAGACACGTTTGTCCCAGGCCACTGGATGGTGATGCTGCATACATTAACGCAGGGCCATGGTGCCAACATTAGGTCCCTGGCCACGCTTCCCTTTCTGTCCACAGATTCTATATATACCCATGTATTTCAAAGGTGTTTCACCTTATAAGTAAAAAAGTAACTCTTGGTGCAGAGACAATCTCCCAAAATAAATAACCTGCCTGTAATGGAGATGTGTGTATGTGAGAAATAAACACACTGTATTTCAAAGATAGTTCACCACAATAAGTGAAAAAAGTAACTCTTTGTAGCTCTACATGTACCAGCATTTAACAAAACAAGTTCTGTCATAATCTATGGAATCATCTAATGACGTTGTAAAAGGAGTGCGCTCTTTGACGCTTTAGTGGGATCTTGGCCCTCTGCTCAGTTCCTTCTAGCTGGTGCTGACATTACCCCATCAGGCTGCGTTCCCACTTCAGTTATTTTGTACGTTTTGATCCCATAACTGCCCAGATAAGTGAAGTGTGGAGCGATTCTAAGAGTGGCGCCTGTCATTTGCGTGTCATACTAAATCACAGCATTGTTTCAAACCAAACCATACTCCCTATGCATATTTCTGCATGGCACAATGTTCTACAACACCATACAGGCTATCTGCAGCCAGGAAATAGCTGTTTTTTAATGCGATTCATCGCAAATAAATTCTGAACTAACCGAATTTTTGGGAAAAATTCTACGAATCAGCCAATCGAATTTTTGAGAAATTCGCACATCTCTAGTCTGGAGTCTTTAGTCCTTGAGCTGTAATCTCAGGGCAGTGGCCGCAGGGAAGGCATTGATTGTTTGTCTATGCACTTCTGACTTATTTAAGGACAAGATAAGATAAAAAAGAAATCAATGTACATATAGAGTCTCTTATAGTGTTAGGATGTCCTAGTGTAAATAAACACCTCCTTCCCACAAAAAAGAGATGACCTTAAGGGGTCAAAAACAATGTATATTTTTAAAGCTGAGCAAAAAAACTGTCTTATAATAAAACCTATAGGGAAAAAATGGGAAAACCTTTTAAAAATAAAATTGACAGAAATATAGGAATATCACAAGTAGTCACTGAATATAACTAACCAATGCTCTACTTGTTTATTTGTTCTAGTAAAAGTATCACCCCATCAAGCCAAGTTCTCTTACTCACATCACATATTTTGTTTCCCAAGACACTAGGGTGTCACATTCTGTTTCATGTGCCTGTCTATGCAAACATTCTGGCTATTCTTTAGTACCCTCAGACTGTGTGATATGTTCACAATATTGCAAAATACAGCATAGAAATGTTTTTTGGGGCCCCTTCAAATTTCTTTTAATAAAGGAGGGAAGGGGTTTTAGAAGTTCAATAAACCTTTTTCCCCAAAATTTTGGGGCTTGTTTAAAACGTAAATGGCCCTGCACATTTTTTGGGAAGGGAAACTGCATGTATTTTGCTGGGAATCTGTGTCCCATCAGGTCATAATGGCAATCTGTGATGCAGTTCATACAGGCACGGGCTGACCCACAAGGGGAACATGGAAATCCCTTAGTGGGTCCCTCAGCATGGCAGACCTGGAGTTTTTTTTTTTAGCTGCAATGTATTTTTGGGGGAGGCAAAAAAACTGAAAAGAGAGGCAAAACGCAAGAGCTAGAACTGTAAGAAAGGGAAACCAAAAGTCAAAGTACATTTGGGTGTACGGGAATCCCCCTAATTTAACTTCACTAGTAGGTACCCAGAATTAACTCCACCGATGGGCCCTAGGCACCCCAGTCCAATACTATACACTGCCGCAGATTTTTACGTAATGGTAAATTTAAATTTAGTTAAAAGGGAAACAAAGTAAGTGACCCGTGACCCTCTGTGTCCATAACTGCAGCAAAATCTGTCTTATATAAAGTCTTGATCTGCAGCAAAAAATACATAAATGTCTATAGTGGAATATGAAATGCACTACAGCAGGGGTCTTCATACTGCAGCCCTCCAGCTGTTGGGAAACTACAACCCCCCCCTGCATTTAAAATAATCTATAACAAAAGGGGGTCATGGAGTTGTAGTTTCCCAACAGCTGGAGGGGGGGCCCCAGTTTGAAGACCCCTGCACTAAAAATTGTTTGGGGGTTTTTTTTGCATCTGGCGTTTTTGGGGGCTTTTTTTACAGGGACATCAAGATGCTGGGGCTTTGCTATCAGCTATACCGGCACCCAGGGCATTTCCCACCCAAATTTCACTCAGGGCGAGGTGAAGAAATTTCGGCCCCCCCCCCCCTCCCCCCTTCCGGGAAAAATGGGGCCCCCTATGGGGACACCTTTTTTTCACCATCAAAAAAAAGCAAAAAAATACAAAAAAACTTTACCATAATGTATAACAAAATAAAACTACTAAAAATAGCCATACAGTTACCAAAAAACACTACTACACAAAACCGAATTCCCAAAAACCACATATCACCAACACCAAAAGTTTACCGAATAATACCACCACACCGAAAGACCCCCATATCACCACCATAAAGTGACCGAATAATACAAACTGGGCCATTTCGAGTATAAACCAATTTTACTCAACCAAAAATTACCGCGAAAAGGACCCATACAGTGGTGGATAAACCCCTGTACACAGGGCCCGCAACATATAAGGGAAAACAGGTGAAGGGTTTTTTTCAAATGACTAACAGTTACGTCCCCTGAAGAGTTGTTCCTTTTTCTCCCTTTTTCTTTTAATTTTTCCCTCTTTCCCAGAAAGCCAGACGACTACTTCCCCGACCCCTTCCCCTGTAAAATTTACAAAACAATATCTTAAGACTCCCAATTTATCACACTTCTCTACCCATTTTCCTATCTCTAAAAAAGTAAACTCCCCATCTATAAACACCTCATATGGAGCCATGTAAAATGCCCCCTGTAGCCCCCATATTTGCCCCCTATAGCCAGGAAATAGCCCCTTAGCCAGTGATTTTCCCCTGTTTCCAGAAGAAGCCCCCCGTACCGTTATGGCCCCCCCTGTAGCCACAGATTCCCCCCCTGTAGCCATATGCCCCCTTTTTAGCCATTTATTCCCCCCCCCCCCAAACCAGTACATGCCCCATTTCAGCCCAAAGAGGGCCCCCCGTAGCCAGTGAAACCCCCCCGTACCCAAATTTAGCCCCCCTGTAGCCCCGTAATGGGCCCCCCCCGTAGCCATTGGGTGCGCCCTGTAACCAGTGATGCCCCCCTTGTAGCCATGATGCCCCCCGTAGGGCCCGGATGCAACCTTGTAGCCGTGATGCCCCCCCGTACCAGTGATGGCCCCTTGTAGCCAGCGATGCCCCCCCCGTAGCCATGATACCCCTTGTAGGCAGTGATGGGCCCCCCCCGTAGCCAGTGTTTTCCCCCCCGTACCCCGTGATGCCCCCCCTTTTAAACCAGTGATGCACCATCGTACCCAGTGATGCCCCCTGAAAACCGTTTCCCCCCCTGTAGCCAGTGATGCCCCCCCTTTGCCATTTGGGCCCCTTTTTTTAACCAGTGATGCCCCCCGTACCCCGTGATTGGGCCCCCTAGCCAGTGATTCCCCCCCCTTTTAACAGTGATGCCCCCGTAGCCATTTATTCCCCCCCCCGTAGCCATTGGGTATTCCCGTAGCCATGAAGCCCCCCCGTACCCCGTGATGCCCCCCTGTAGCCATTTAATGGGCCCCGGTAGCCAGTGATTCCCCCCCTTTAGCCTGTGAAAAACCGGGCCCCTTTGTCCAGTGATGCCCCCCCCGTAGCCATTTAAACCCCCTTTTTAGCCCGTGTGCCCCCGTAGCCCCGTGAAAAGCCCCCCTGAACCGGGGGGGTCCCTTAAGCCAGTTTAATTTTCCCCTTAAACCAGTGATTCCCCCCCCCCCATAAACCAGGAAAGCCCCCTTTTGCCAGTGTGCCCCCTGTAGCCAGTGAAAGCCCCCCTGAAACCAAATGATGCCCCTGTAGCCAGTGAAGCCCCCCTGTACCAGTGAAAGCCCCCCTTTTTAGCCAGTTTATGGGCCCCCCCCGGGAGCCCCGTGGGTGACCCCCCCGTAGCCAGGGGATGCCCCCTTGACCAGTGATCCCTCTGTAGACCGTGATGCAACCCCGTAGCCAGTGAGGCCCCCTGTAGCCAGTGGTGCCCCCCTGTAGCCAGTGATGCCCTCTTGTAACCAGGTGAGCCCCCATGGGGAAACCATTGGGTGCCCCCCTAGCCAGTGATAACCCCCCCCTACCAGGTGGGTCCCCCCCGTTTGCCAGTGAAAGCCCCCTTTTAGCCAGTGATGGCCCCCTTGAGCCAGTGAAAGCCCCCTTGTAGCCAGTGATGCCCCCCCCTTTTGCCAGGGATGCCCCCCCTACCATGATTCCCCCCGTAGCCAGTGATTTCCCCCCGTAGCCATTTATACCCCCTTTAGGGCCCTTTATTCCCCCCCCCCCGTACCAAATGATGGCCCCCCTTTTAAACCCTGGAAAAACCCCCCCTGTACCAGGATAACCCCCCGAGCCAGTATGCCCCCTTTACCAGTGAGCCCCTGCAGCCAGGGGATGACCCCCTTTAGCCAGTGATGACACCCTTTTGCCATTTATGGGCCCCTGGGAAACCAAATTTATTTCCCCCCTGTAGCCAGTGGGTGCCCCTGTAACCATGATGCCCCCCTGTAGCCATGATGCCCCCTTGTAGCCTTTGATCCCCCCTTTAGCCATGATGGCCCCCCTAGCTAGTGATTCCCCCCCCCAGGCCCTGATAGCCCCCTGGGAGCCATTGATGGGCCCCCCTAACCAGTGATGCCCCCCTTTTACCAAATGATGCCCTCTTGTAGCCATGATGCCCCCCCGCAGCCAGTTTTGCCCCCCCCGGGAGCCAGTGATGGGCCCGTAAACCATGATCCCCCCTGTACCATATGCCCCCTTGTAGGGCCCGTGATTTCCCCCTGTTTGCCAGTGATGCCCCCCCCGTAGCCCGTGACACCCCCTGTAGCCAGTGGAAAACCCCCTTGTAGCCTGTGGATTTCTGGCCCCTTTAAGGGCCAGTGATGCTTTCCCCCCCAAACCATTGATGCCCCCCCCGGACCAGGGAAAGGCCCCCCCGTAGCCATTGATGGGGCCCCCGTTTAAACCCGCGATTTCCCCCCCTGTACCCCGTGATGCCCCCTGAGCTAGATCACCCCATATAGCCAGGATTTCCCTCTTGTACCAGTGGCTCCCTGTACCCAAAGGGTGGCCCCCCCGTAGCCAGGGTGTCCCCCCGTAGCCATGATGCCCCCTTGTAGCCATGATGGGCCTTTCCCGTAGCCGTGATCCCTGTAGCAATGATGCCCCCCCTTAACCAAATGAGCCCCCCGTTAAATCCCGTGGGTGTCCCTTTGCCATGATCCCCCCATGTCCCCGTATGCCCTCTTTTAGGGCCCGTGATGTCCCCCGTAGCCAGTGATGCCCCCCTGAAACCATGATGTCCCCCGTAGCCATGAGGCCCCCTTGTGCCAGTTTAAACCCCCCTTTTCCAGTGATGGCCCCCCGTAGCCGGGGATGCCCCTGAAACAATTTTTTGCCCCCGTAGCCAGTGTGGGCCCCCCGTAGTCCCCGTGATGTCCCGTAGCCAGTTATGCCCCCTTGGAGCCAGTGATGCCCCCCTTTTAGCCAGGTTGCCCCCCGTAGCCATGAAACCCCCCGTAAACCGGGGATGCCCCCTTTTTTCCCCCTTTATTCCCCCCCTTACCCAAGGGGTTTTTCCCCCTTAGCCCAGTTTATTTCCCCCCCCCCCAAAGCCAGTGATGCCCCCCTTTAGCCAGGGTGACCCCCGAGCCAGTTATGCCCCTGTAGGGCCCGTAAATTCCCCCTGTAGCCATGATGTCCCCCCCTTTTGCCAGTGATGCCCCCTTTTACCATGATGGGCCCCCCGTTTTCCGTGATGCCCCCTTGTACCAGGAAAGCCCCCCCCCCCGTAGCCAGGTGATGCCCCCCTTTAGCCAGTAAATGCCCCCTGTAGCCAGTGATGGCCCCCGTTTGCCATTTATACCCCCCTTTTAGCCAGTGAAAGCCCCCCTTTAGCCAGTGATTTCCCCCATAGCCATTATGCCCCCCCTTTTTAAACCAGTGGGTTTCCCCCCCCCCCGTAGCCAGTTATGCCCCTGTAGCCCCGTAGATGCCCCCTGTAGCCAGGAAAGGCCCCCCCCGTAGCCCGTGAAGCCCCCGTAAAAAAGTGAAATGGCCCCCCTGTAGCCAGTGATGCCCCTGTAGCCAGTGAAACCCCCCCCCTAGCCAGTGATGGGCCCCCCATAAACCAGTGATGCCCCCCTTTACCAGTGGGTGCCCCCCCCTAGCCAGTGAAAGCCCCCCCTTTTGCCAGTATGCCCCTGTAACCATTGATCCCCCCTGTAGGGCCCGTTTATGCCCTCGGGGAGCCAGTGGGTTTCCTCCCCGTACCATGAAAGTCCCCCCTGTAGCCAGTGATGCCCCCCCTGTTTTCCAGTGATGCCCCCCCCTGTAGCTAGTGATGCCCCCTTGTAGCCAGTTTATTCCCCCTTTAGCCAGTGATGCCCCCCTTTTAGCCCGTGATGGCCCCTTTTTAAAACCGGGATTGGCCCCCCGTAACCAGGGGGTGGGCCCCTGTAAAACCCGTGGGTCCCCCCCCGTACCATGATGCCCCCCTGTAGCCAGTGATTCAACCCTGGAGCCATTTATTTCAAACCCCGTAACCAGTGATGCCCCCCCCCTTTTTTTTTAGCCAGGATGCCGCCCTGTACCATTTATGCACCCTGTTTGCCCCGGAGCCCCCCTTGTAGCCAGTATGCCCCCCTGAGCAAGTGATTTCCCCTTAAACCAGTGATGCCCCCCCCCATTTGCCAGTGGAAAGCCCCCCTTTAGCCGGGTTCCCCCCGTAGCCAATTTTTTTGCCCCTGTACCATTTAAATTTCCCCCCGTAACCATGAGCCCCCCCGTAGCCAGTGATGCCCCCTTGTACCAGTGATGCCCCCCTTTTAGCCAGTGAACCCCCCCTTTTAGCCAGTGATGGGCCCCCCCCGTAAGGGCCCGTGATGCCCCCCTTTTAGCCATTAATGCCCCCTGTAGCCATTTGGCCCCCCTTTTAGGGCCCGTGAAAGCCCCCCGTAGCCCGTGATGCCCCCCCTTTGGCCAGTGATGCCCCCCCAGTAGCCAGTGGGTGCCCCCTTGTAGCCAGTAATGCCCCCGAGCCATGATGCCCCCCGACCATGATACCCCTTGTAGCCAGTGATGCCCCCCTTTAAACCAGGATTTTCCCCCCTAAACCAGTGATGCCCCCCTTTAGCCAGTGATTTTTCCCCCCTAGCCAGGATGCCCCTGTACCAGTAGATGGCCCCCCCTAGCCGTATCCCCCCTGTAACCAGTGATTCCCCGTAAAACCCGTGTGGCCCCCTGTAGGGCCCGTGATACCCCGGGAGCCAGTTGGGTGCCCCCCGAAGGGCCCGTGATGCCCCCCCCTATAGCCCCGTGATGCCCCCCTTTAAACCAGTGAGCCCCCCGTAGCCAGTGATGCCCCCCCCGCAAACCAGTGATGCCCCTTAACCCCGTGATTTCCCCCCTGTAGCCAGTGAAAGCCCCTCCGGGGAGCCCGTGATGCCCCCCCCTTTCCAGGATGTCCCCCCTGTAGCCCCTGGGTGCCCCGCTGAGCCCCCCCCGGATGCCCCCTTTTCCAGTGATTTCCCCCTTGTAGGGCCCGTGATGCCCCCCTTTAAGGGCCCGTGATTCCCCCCTGTAGGGCCCTATGCCCCCCGTAACCAATAGTGCCCCCGTAACCATTTATGCCCCCCCCTTTAACCAGTGATGGGGCCCCCCTGTAGCCAGTGATGCCGCCCTTTACTAGTGATTTTCACCCCCGTAGCCAGTGATGCCAAACCCCGTAGGGCCCGTGATTTCCCCTGGCCCCCCCCAGTGATGCCCCTGTAACCAGTGATTCCTCCTGTACCATGATGCCCCCACTGTAGCCAGTGATTTTTCCCCCCCCTGTAAGGGCCCGTGATGTCCCCCCCTGTAGCCGTTAAGCCCCCCTTTACCAGTGATGCCCCCGCCCTGCCAGTGAAAGGGCCCCCCTGTAACAAAAAATAAAATAACAAAAGAGTACTCCCCCCTGGGGGGTTTCCCCCCGGGGTCCCCCGGGCCCGAGCTGCTGAGCTGTGGAAGGGCGTGATGCACCACCCCTGCTTACCTGCACGCAGCCCCCCAGGGATCCAGCCCCATAGGGGGGTGAAAGCTGTGCGCCCCCGTGACCTGGGTACAGGGGAGGGGGTTTAGGAAAGGAAAAGAACCATTTTCCCCCCTCCTCCCTGCACTTGCAGGGTTTCTGGCTCTGCGCCACGTTGAAGACATCCCCGCAAGTCAGGGGGGGATTCTCCCGGGTGGGCGGTGCGAGCGGGTTTGTTTCGCCCCCCTCAGGTGAGGCCGGGGGGCCGCGGTAACCCCCCATGATCGCACTCCCTCCCCCCCGGGAGATTGCCCCTGCACTGCCGACGTCTTATAACATTGGGCAAGAGACACACTGCAGTCAGGGAGGAAGCGGGAAAGGGTGTTTTCCCCTTTCCCGACCCTCCCCTGTATCAGCGTCGCCCGGGGGGCACAGCTTTCACCGGGGGGGTCAACACAATGTGGTCAACACAATTTGGGGCCCAGGCCCTTTTCAGTATAGTGTTTTTGCTTCTCTGTTCCCGCCCCCCCTTGTTTGGGGCCCCCCCCGTGACAAAAATAGGGGGGTATGCCCCAGGCTTGGACTGGCCCACAGGCGAACAGAGAGAACTCCCGGTGGGCCCCTGAGCATGGCAGACCCGGAGACACTTTTAAGCTGCATATACGATACATTCTTGTAAGAGGCAGAAAGGCAGTGCGACAGAGGCAAAAAGCAAGAGCCTGAATATAAGAAGCATGAACAGGAGCTGTAGGGTGTGCCCTCAGAATTAACCTTCATTGGTAAGCCTCCAGAATCAACCTTCAGTGGTTTGCCCCACAATAAACTCCACAGATAGGCCCCAGTAAGAAAATTTACTGGTGGGCCTTAGGCACCCCAGTCTGACACTGGCTGTGCAGTTGTCTTAGCACCAAGGGCCCTAATGTAGGGCTCCAACCCTATTACTATTAAACCCTGCCTATAGGACTTTCACAACACACAAAAAAGTCACAAATTTATTAAAATTACACCAAAAACACTTGTAAAAAAAAAAAAAACAGTCAAAAAAATAGGAGATTTGGGACTATGAGTCTCATGATCACTATCATACATTAATTGTGTCTTCAAAGGATTGGTGATCAGTGTTATTGGTGGTACAACCTTTATAAGGGGCAGTAAAACAGCATTTTTATAACTCCCAACACTGTAGAAAACCCAAAGAGGAAAAAAAAAGTAAAGCAAATCGGGAATTGCTGGTACACTAAAATCCCGCAAAAAATCTTTTTCAAGCGTTAAAAACAATGTGTGACAGAAAGGAGGGGATTAAACCAGCTTTTAAAAAAACCTTTCCCCCATAGGTTATACCCTCTACTGAGGCGCACAAGCTAGTGACAGCATGCTGTTTCCAGGCTTTTTCCTTATTCGTAAAGCTGCTTTCAGATACTCAAACTCCAGGGGGGCTTAAGGGTTAAACTGACTCTTTTTTTG
>JAODAL010071312.1:0-15572 GCA_025379985.1 Phyllomedusa bahiana
GAGGGCAACTAAGGAGTTACTCTGTAAGAAGCATTTCAAGATCCTGAAGTGGCCTAGCCAGTCTCCAGACCTAAACTAAATCGAAAATCTTTGGAGGGAGCTGAAAGTCAATGTTGCCCAGCAACAGACCCGAAACTTGAAAGATCTGGAGAAGATCTGTAGGGAGGAGTGAGCCAAAATTCCTGCTGCAGTGTGTGCAAATTTATTCAAGAACTACAGGAAACATCTGACCTTTGTAATTGTAAACAAAAATTTCTGTACCAAATATATAGTTATGTTTTACTATTGTATCAAATACTTATTTCAGTCAATAAAATGCAAATTCATTATTTTAATATCATCATGTATTTTATTGGATTTTTTTTAGATTCTGTCTCTCACAGTTTAAGTGTACCTGTTATATGTGTACCTATATTGTCCAGTTTTCAGAGAGGTGTGTTGCTTCATCACACTGACTGTCAGCACTGATTGGACAATGTCAGGCATGGTGATGTCAAGCCTGCTGGGTTACATGTTATGCAGTTCAAACAAATTAGACACGCCCCCTTCTGAGCACACTAAATGCTGAAGAGAGGAATAGAGTACATGAAATGCCTTGATGGCAAAAACCCCTTCAAGGGGTTAAATAATGTGGTGAAAAAAACTCTTTTAAGTACATCAACTATTCAGATGCTACAACTACACTAAACAGACTAATGCAAACCTTTGTTACAAACAGCCTTTAGTCTCCATTTTTTCCAGAAAGATGAGCTGTTGTCAAAGTTATACAGGTCTCGGGCCTATTCTCTCTCTGCTTACATAGGCCAACAGCACTCTCAACTAGCACCTCGCTTGGACTGTCTGTACTCTGTCTTGTTGGCAACACACCTATGCTTCTTAGCATCTCCTTTTAGATTGGTGTTGCACAAAATTTGCTTCACCCCACTTATCTTCTGTCCATCACTTAGCTCTCCCACGGTCTGTGCTTGTATCTGCATCTTCCCACATGGTTAACATGAAGACCACCACTCCTGCTATCAGCCATAGCAATCCAAAATGGCAGTAAAAAAAAGTCCTGCAGTAAAATAAAGTTAACATATATACAGTATACATGCCATATACCATTACATAGTGGTTTGGACCAAGTGGTTTGGACTTGGTCAGTGAAACCTCCGTTGGGCCCCGAGCTCCATCAGTGGCGGGTCCGGGTGGCACGTCACTGTGCAGGAAACACAGAGCTGATAGTTATTGGCTCTCAATACCACAGACTCAATACTCCTGTGACCCTAAGCGGTGAAGAGGACACCGATGTATCTCCTAGGCTGAAAGCCCAGGGCATAGGCCCTAGGCATTAGGCCTAAGAGATACCGGGAGCAACATCCCAACGTAGGAGGCGTGATGACGTCACAAACGCTCCTGCTAGATACTAGCTCCCAGAGCCAGCTCCTCAGCGGAAGAAGGTGGGGAGAGGTAAGTAACTTTTTTTTTTCATAACCTGCCAGAGGGGACCAACTTCTAACTACAGGGGGCCACTTTCTACCTACAGGGGGCTGGTATCTACCTACAGGGGGCCAGTATCTACCAGTATCTACCTACCGAGGGGAAGAATCTATCTACAGAAGGCCAGTTTATCCCTGCAGGGGGTAGTATACCTACCTATCTACCTACAGGGGGCATAAAAACCTACTTACAGTGGGCATTTATATCTACCAGTTACACAGGGCTGTATACCTACCTACCCTCAGAGGACATATATACTTGCCTATCTACAGGGGGCTATATACCTACCTACAGGGGACATTTATACCTACCTATCTACAGGGGGCTGTATACATACCTATATACCCACAAGGGACATATATATCTAACTACTTACAGGGGTCTGTATATCTACTTACAAGGGGCAAATATACCTACCATCTACACGGGGCATATCTACCTATCTACCTACAGGGGGCTATTATGCCATGGGTCTATACACCTACCTACTGAGGGTCTATATACCTACCTACTTAATTGTGGTCAACATTACTACCTACTTACTTGATGGGGGGGCGCCCATACTAGAGTTAGGAATTGGTAGCAGGCTTGGACTGGCCCACAGGGGAATAGGGGATAAATAGGAGACATGGAGTTGTTTTTTAACTGCATATTCATCCTCAGAAGAGGCAAAAAGGATAGAATGAGATGCAAAAAGCAGGCAGAGTATAGGAGGCATGTACAGTCATTCACAGTAGCTGTAGGGTGGGTGCCTAAAATAACCTGCACCGGTGGGCCCAGAAACAGCTCATCTGGGGGCCCCCTGGAATCAACTCCACCTGTGGGCTCTAGGCACCCCAGCCGACACTGATTGGTAGGGTAGCGCTGGAAATGTAAGAAATGTAAGTCTAAGATGTTTGTGTGATAAATTCTGCAGAGATGAGTTGTGGCGGGGAGAAGTTGTCATGGAGGTCTGAGTCGGATGGAGAAGAAAAGGTAAAAAGAATGACTCGTCAGAGAAGAGAATGATTCATCAGAGAAGATGTCTCCTGTGAGTCCTTGCATGTCTGGAGTTATTCTGCTTCTGTGTTGGATCAGTGCTGTATTCACTGTTATGTGATGGTGACCTGAGCTTGTGTCTGACCATTCTGTGGTCTCTATATAGCGTTATTATAGGTTATACTCCAGCAGGTGTCTGACCACTCTTTGGTCTCTATATGGCAGTGATGTAGGTTGTATCGTGGCAGCGTACACTTGTCCCTGATTGTAAGAGCGAGTGCATGCCTGTCCTGACCCTGTGATTATGGGGTTTTACTTTTACTATCTTGCTTGTAGAAAGTGGTGAAATGTATGACTAAGGGAAAACATGAAGGAAGATATTATATATGGGCTGGTGGGGGAGTAGATATTGTATGTGGGCTGGGGGGGCACGGATATTGTATGTGGGCTGGTGGGGGGAGCAGATATTGTATGTGGGCTGGTGGGGTCGAGATGATATTATATGTGGGCTGGTTGGGGGAGCAGATATTGTATGTGGGCTGGTGGGGGGGCGCAGAAAATTGTATGTGGGGCTGATTGGGGGTGGATATTATATGTGGGCTCGGGGGCGCGAGATATTGTATGTGGGCTGGTAGGGGTGGATATTGTATGTGGGCTGTTGGGGTGTGGGGATATTCTATATGGGCTGATGGAGGGAGCGGATATTGTATGTGGGCTGGTGGGGGGAGCAGATATTCTATGTGGGCTGATGGAGGGAGCCCATATTGTATGTGGGCTGGTGGGAGAAGATATTGTATGTCGGCTGCAGGGGAGCGGATATTATATGTGGGCTGGTGGGGGGTGTGGATATTGTATGTGATCTGCTGGGGGAGGGGTGGGGGCAGATATTGTATGTGTCCTGGTGCGGGGAACGCAGATATTGTATGGATTCTCCAGGGGGTTCTGTGCCAGGGCTGCTTTTTTGTCGCAAACTTATCCCGCAGATATAAAACCCTCACGCTGTTCCATGGACTGAAAAGTAAAAAAGTTTTGACACTTAGAATATAGTAATTTAAAACATGATTTATTTAAAGTGACGTTTATGATTTATGAGTTTAAGGTGTGGCATGTAAAAAGAGGCCTGGTGTTAAAAGTGGGGCGTGTACAACGTAATACATTACCTGGGGCTAATATACAATGCACACTGCCCGTGTGTATGGGTCTGGATTGGAACCTTTCCCCATTTCCGTCTTTAGCAAACATAATCAAACCGACCCAAAGGAAAATAAAAACCACGTTTATTCAAATCATCATTCAATAAAAACATCCATCAGACATACTTTATTCCTTTTTAAAAATCTGCAACAGCATACCACGAGCAGTGAAAACTCGATCCACTCAATCCATCAGCCCAGTAGCTATAGAGCATATGGAAGGGGGGGGGTCACCCCCAGCGAAGCGACGTTTCGGAAAAAAACAAACTCCCCCCTTTCTCAAGCACAGGGGGGATTTCAGACTATACTTAATAGGAGATATTTTTTCATTATTAATTAGTAACGTCTGAAAACATTTAAAAAAATTTAAAAACATACGATTTCAAACTAACGTTATCCCTTTTATCTATCCCTAGAAGGGACATCAAAGAAAGAACACTCTTTCGCAGAGAAGCAATTGGGTTTTTAATTTTGATACACTCAACCCCAAGGACTAAATGAAACCTTAACATGAATATTTTTCTATAAAATGATAAACGATGTTCTAAATCGTAGTTTTTAAATGTTTTTTAAAAAGTTTCAGACAGTTACTAATTAATAAGATAAAATCTCCTATATAAGTAAGTCGAACACCCCCTTTCTTTAAAAAGGGGGATTTGTCTTCCAAACGTCCTTTTCCGCTGGAGGGTACGCCCCCGTCCATACTGCCTATAGCACATGCGCTGCATGAATTGACTGGTCGATCTTTCACTGCTCGTGGATACTGCTGTTGCAGATTTTTGAAAAGAATACAAGTAGTCGATGGGCTGTTTTACTGAATTAAGACTTTGAATAAACTGAGGGTTTTTACTTTCACTTGGCGGATTGATATAGTTTGTAAAAGTGGGGCGTGGTCCCGTAAAAGGGGTGGAAAAACTTAGTAATGGCTCTGGGGGCAAAAGTCCTAGCTACGCCACTGCCCAAATCTGATTTTGCCTAAGGGTCAACTGGAGCACAAACAGGAGAGACAGGATGATATTACAGTAAGGTTATGGCTACATGGCCCTGGTTTCTGGTTGGATTTTCAGCGGATTCAGTATTTAAAATCTGCCGAAAATCTGACTGTTACCAGTGACCCATAGACCGCAATAGAATATCTGTGCTGTAGTCTATATGGGACGGATTTTCTGCTGTAGGATTTCTAAACTGCCAGATTCTGCCATAAGATAGGACATGTTCTATCTTCCGACGGATTCATTGTGGATTCTAGTACATTAAATATACTAGGAAATCCAGAAAAAAGAACACGCGTTTTTGTGCACAAACACTGCGTCAAACACCGTGTCCAAAACCGCAGTACGACAACGTTAAAATGTCATTGGATTTTCAACGGCATTTTAAGATTTGGGCCCTGTTCACACAAAGGATTTGGCCGCGGTCATGGCTGCGGGTTCTGACGCGGTTTCCGCGGCCAAATCGTGCCTAGTTTATTAACATGGTTTCCTATGGGAAACAGCGTTAATATTCACACGCCGCGGGTTTGGAGAACTCTCCTGTCAATTCTTGACAGGGAGTTCTCTGCGCGGCGGCCGCACGGTGCTGCCACGGGAGTCGCCGTGAGTGGTGTGCGGCTGGGCCGCGGCTCGCGGCGCCGTGAGCCCCCTGCTATTAATTTGCATGGGGGCAAACCCTCAGTGCAAGCCGCGCCCCAAACCACGCCCCTCCAGTGCAGAGACCACGCCCACCGCCTGCGCCGCAAACCCGCGTCGGGAGACGCGAGGTTCGACGAGGTTCTGGCCGCGGCAAAACCCGCGGCCAAAACCGCCGTGTGAAGATGCCCTTGCAGTGTAGACATAGCCTAGGAGGATTATGAGCAGCAGCAGCAGGCCTGTCTTCTCCCTTCCTGCCCCTTACAGTCCACTAATAATGTTGTTGGTGCAATTTATAGCAAGGGCATAGATGGAGCCACTCAGCACTGTGACAAAGACAACTTCAGTGCTTCCAGAGAGCATACAGTCCTGACATGGGAGAATGTAATTAAATGCTCTGCATACAAGGGAACATTGTCACTTTCTGTAGAGAATTAGCAAGATCTGTAAGGACCTTGTTTTATCAACACTGATTAACTGCAGAAAGCACATGATTTCTTCTGTAATCAAATATAATTTTGTTCTTTTTCATGCTGTAAAACCCTTGGGGTCATCAGGAATATACACAGTTTTACAAGGATTGTGCATAATCTTTTCTGTTTGTATCAGACACAAATGCAAAAAAAAAATCTCCTGACATGAACTTTTAGCGCTGTTTAGTCATGTTTATAGCCATGTTGGCATGACTGTGAAATTGTACACACAAGGGAGGATAATAGAAGCATAAATAATCTTGAATGTAATGGTGTCAACATCCATCCCTGTCCTCTCTAGGGTTTTCAACTCAACATCATTAACATAAAGATAAAGATAGTGATTACTATGACACCCAGAAAATGTTCATAGTGAAGAACAACATGCAGTAATTAAGGAGACCTGCATAGAAGACACTTGGGAGTATGTTATCTTCTTCCTGTAATGACAAGTAGAACTCAATGGATGTTAATTACCAAAATAGCTGTAATAAATAGGTTTAAATAGAGAGCATACACAATGTCAGTCTGCTTTGTTAAAGGGTTTGTCTCAACTAGACAATTCGAGGGACATGTATGAAAACCGTCTAGTCTAAGACTTTCTTTGTTGCCCATAGCAACCAATCAGAGCTCCCCTTTATTTTTTTCAGAGCACCATATGAAATGAAAGGGGAGCTCTGATTGGTTGCTATTGACAACAAAGAAAGTCTTAGACCAAAACAGTTTTCATACATGTGGCCCTCCATGTCCACTTTCCCTATTAGGACATATTGATATAGTCTGTGGTCCCCTCTCGAAACCCTGGCTGTGAGTCAAAACAATTCTTTCAACACTGTAGCAGAGATAACTTCAATGACCCGCCACTCAATGCTATCTGCTGTATGAAGGCTCCTCAACCTTCAATATAATACTCATATACAATATAAGCAGATTCAAATGTTGCGAAAATATCAAACATTTATTAAAAGTCCCATAGATACAAGACTTCACCTCTAACATCTCGTTACTTGCGTTTTAATGGTATTGGCAATCCATAGCAGGTGGCAGGAAAATTCAAATGCACATTCCAAACTGCGATGCTGCGACCGCATAGCCTGGCTACTCAATCTTAGGATGCATTCTGTTCTGACAGGCGGGCGTGACGCAGGGCGCGCGACGTTTTGGGGGACCTCCCCCTTTCTCAAGCACGCGCTGCTAGCTTACCTAATGCTATTTATAGGCAAGCGCAGAAAGCTACATTCTTCATTTCCGCAATTTCAGCAGAATAAAAAATTAGTTTTGCCAATAATATGTAATTTATAAAAAGGCTCTAAGACCCCAGCTGTCGTTCATGCCAGCTGGCGCAAGTGTATTCAATACATAGATCCATCTTGCTTCATGTTGTAAAAGAAGCATTTCAACTGATTCTCCTTCTTTCACACTAACTTCCTCTAGTACGGCCCATCTCAGCTCAGACACATTATGATTATTCTCCAAAAAGTGTCTAGCTATGCTCGCCTCTCCAAACTTCTTACTACCCTCACTCTGTTCCACAACCTTGTTCCTTAATGCCATTCTAATATTGCTGCGATGCTCATTGAGCCTAGTTTTTACACTCCTCTTTGTCTGGGCACTTCAAAATATAAATCGCATTTTTTGTATCGCATGTGAACGCTCCTTTAATGGGTATGTTACTTCCATTAGTTGGATGTGATATATACGGGCCTTTCATTATTGCACTGCAATTCTGACAGTTTGTCATATCCTCTTTCCTCAAATTTTTTAATAATTTTCTGACTCTGTTCTTGATATATTTGTTTGGTAGAACAAATTCGCCTTACTCTTGTAAGTTGACCTTTCACTATACCATCAAATATTTTTGGCGCATGATAGCTTTTCTTGTGCAGAACATTATTCCTCTCAGTTGGTTTGGTAAATAGGCTGGTAGAGAATCTATCAGAAACTTTCCTTTCCTTTCCTTGATGTCGAAATTAGGAAAGTTTCTGATAGATTCTCTACCAGCCAATGACCAAACCAACTGAGAGGAATAATGTTCTGCACAAGAAAAGCTATCATGCGCCAAAAATATTTGATGGTATAGTGAAAGGTCAACTTACAAGAGTAAGGCGAATTTGTTCTACCAAACAAATATATCAAGAACAGAGTCAGAAAATTATTAAAAAATTTGAGGAAAGAGGATATGACAGGATACATATGGAAGGGATAGCACAAGACATAGGTGAAAAAGATCGTTCTGCCTTACTCAGTAGACATCAGAAAAAAGATAAAGAAGGGGCAACTTGCATTTGTCAGTACCTATGACACTCACAGTGAAATGATAAAAAGAGTAATCAAAAAGCATTGGAGTATATTAAAGAGCGATAGCAGGTTCAGAAAATCATTTAAAGACCCACCATATTTCACATATTGCAAGGGACGCACAATAGGTAACCAAATAGTCAAAAGTGATATAAAAGGGAAAACAGGAAAAAAAGGGTTTTTTCAAAATCCAGAAAGAAAGGGGACTTACCCCTGTACAAACTGTCAGAATTGCAGTGCAATAATGAAAGGCCCGTATATATCACATCCAACTAATGGTAGTAACATACCCATTAAAGGAGCGTTCACAGGCGATACAAAAAATTATATTTTGAAGTGCCCATGTGGGAAAGCATATGTGGGTCAGAAAAGAGGAGTGTAAAAACTAGGCTCAATGAGAATCGCAGCAATATTAGAAGCATTTAGGAACAAGTGTTGTGGAACAGAGTGAGGGTATAAGAAGTTTGGAGAGACGAGCTTAGCTAGACACTTGTTGGAGAATAATCATAATGTGTCTCAGCTGAGATGGGCCGTACTAGAGGAAGTTAGTGCGAAAGAAGGAGAATCAGTTGAAATGCTTCTTTTACAACATGAAGCAAGATGGATCTATGTATTGAATACACTTGTGTCAGCTGGCATGAACGAGAGCTGGGGTCTTAGAGCCTTTTTATAAATTACATATTATTGGCAAAACTAAGTTTTTATTCTGCTGAAATTGAGGAAATGAAGATTGTAGCTTTCTGCGCTTGCCTATAAATAGCATAAGGTAAGCTAGCAGCGCGTGCTTGAGAAAAGGGGAGGTCCCCCGAAACGTCGCGCGCCCTGCGTCACGCCCGCCTGTCAGAACAGCATGCATCCTAAGATGGAGTAGCCGGGCTATGCGGTCGCAGCATCGCAGTTTGGAATGTGCATTTGAATTTTCCTGCCTCCTGCTATGGATTGCCAATACCATTAAAACGCAAGTAACGAGATGTTACAGATGAAGTCTTGTATCTATGGGACTTTTAATAAATGTTTGATATTTTCGCAACATTTGAATCTGCTTATATTGTATATGTGAGTCAAAACAGTCAGCCAAAATAGGAGCATTCTGGGGGATTCGAGCCACCCTTGTTACATAGCCAGCCATCCATCTGAATAGCTACCACCAGGGATGCCATCAAGGCAGTATTGTCAGTTCTTTTGTCAGGGACCCTGATCACATTTTAAAAAGGGGCCCGCTGATATACATATATGAACAATATGACAGAAGCAGGGACCCCCAGTTATCCCTTCATAGGATTTAAAAAAAAAATTAAAATTAAAAAAAAAAAAAAAACTTGCAAAAAAAAAATTAAATAAAAAAAAAATATTTAATAAAAAATAATTGTGCATACATGACACACACAGAAAAACCCTACACATATTAGGTATTCACATGACCGTAATAACTTGTAGAATTAATCTAACAAGTTATTAAGTCTGAAATATGAATGGTGTAAAAAAAAATGTTAAAAAACCAAAAAAAATTTTAAAAAAATTTCTGCAATAATTTTTAAGTGAACTTAAACTATTCACCCAAAAAGTACAAATTGTCCCGAATAAAACAAGGCCTCATACAACTGGTTCAGTAAAAAAATTACGACTGTTGAAACACAAGGAGGCAAAAACAAAAAAAAAAGTGCTGGTCGTTAACTACTTTTTAGGTGTTCGGCTTAAGGGGTTAAAGAGACAGGTAACTGTTTATAAAATGACAGTCCAATAAGGGAGAATACTCAGGTCATCCCACTAACAACACTTAATTTTTTTTTTACTTTTTTGTATTTTTTTTACATTTTTTCTGTATTTTTTAATTTTATTTTTATGTTTTTGACTTTTTTGTATTTTATTGTATCTTTAATTTTTTTCCGTAAATGTTTTTTTTTTTTTTACAGTTTTTTGTATTTATTTTTTCTTTGTTTTGAATTTTTTTGTATTTTTAAAAAAAATGTTTTGTAAAAATAAATAAAAATGGAAACATAATGAAATATAAAAAATTAAGCAATAAATATACAGCTGTTGAAATCTAATTGGTGAATTTATATATAAAGTATATCTTTTAAAAATTATATTCTTTGGATATTAATGTTTACAAATTGTTACAATGAAGGTGAGACATGATATAGTTGTGTGTGTATATATAGGTGCACATATATATTTATCACATGAGATTATCTGTTTGGGAGATTCATTATGCTTTTTTTGATTAGTGATATTGTGTTGTTAGTTTTTAATATGTTTTATGTTTCAAACTTTTAAGTTTATATTAAGAGTAATATGTCCGTGCAAGAGTAGTATAAGGGTATGTTCACATGGATCCGTGTTGCTTTCGAAAATTGGATCCAAAAACGCTTCAGCAATCGCATGTGAAACATATCCAACACGTACTGTTTGGCTGCGTGTTGGATGCAGCAGGATCTCACCCTATCATTTTAAATCCTGCTGTGTCTTTCGGACCAAGAATTGAGGTCATGTCAATTCTTGGAACGGATCTGAAAGACGGATCCGAAAGATGCAAAGAGACACGCATCGGCGATCACTCGTGTGAACGCCGATGTGTGTCTCATATTAAAGCAATGTAAATCACATTGCCCTTTGTTAGCTGTGTGTTTGGGTCAGTTTGGGGACCAACAGACGGATCCAAACACGCAGCTAAAAAGCGTATGTTATACGGATGAAAAGACGCCGTGTGAACATTCCCTATGAAGTTAAATACGGCAGTCAGTGTGGGACTGCTAATAAAAAAACACCCAGTTTAAAATGAACTCATAGCCTGCGGAAACCGACCAGGAGAGTCGGAGATATGCTTCTCATGTTTTAACCATTTTTATATGTTTATAAATGTGGATAATTTTAGTGGCAAACAGCAAATAAAGCTATTATAAATACAATCTATCATAAATTTGCTGCTGCTACCTTTTTCCGCAGCTCTAGCGCTTTCTTATGGTGAATACCCTTTGTTTTAATTTCCTACCTTCTTCGCTGGATCGTGGCACATTTGCAGTCTGCTTTTGCATTCACCTAGCGACAGATACATGCTGGAGTCCAAGGGATTAATACTACATACCTCAAAGTGAATTGTACCACTTTTAGTACAACATCTAAGGGTGAGCGAAATTAACATTGCTCTGTGTTTTAAAAACAACAGTGCTTCACGAGGAGTGCGCGGCGCTGTTTCTGTCTTGCAGTACCTAACAGATTATATACACGAACAACAAATAAGGAACACCAATATTTCTGTACATTTTATTGGATTCTCTCATGGACTGGAGTGAAAATGATCAAGCTTATTTAAATCATACCTGCCATGAGTCCTGTATGCAAACCCTGCTCTAAAGTTCTGAAGATGTTTCTGGGATAGGGTTAAATGTTCCAATTATCATGGCAATATTGGTCAGTATGTCTCAATGAATCTACTGATCACCAGTGCAACATGTAAGCTCGTATTAATATTCAATGTTGTTACGTATTTAAAGAAGGATTAGGAGGTTTGCTAAGTTAAATGCAGGTACAGCCAACATGTGCGCTTCAGGGATATAAGAAATCTCTCATCAATTTCTCTCTTAAACACTTACCCGCGGTTTATGTTCAGGGATTGAAAACAGTAAAATCAAAAAATACCCTTTTAGTCATATCATTTTTTACCAACCGCAGCAAGAACAGGGGGCTGAATCAGTTTTTTATAGATTTGACAAAGATTGTCTTTTGTTAACCTCTGTCCCCTTTTTGCAAAACCCTTGGGAAAATTGTAAATGGATCACAGTTTTAGCAGGTCAGGGGAAACCTTTTCCGGGTGCTGTCTCGACCTTATCCCCCCGGATGGTATTTTTGTCAGTTTTTCAGATGGTTTGCGGTTTTAAAAACCGTCTGAAAACCGAAGCAACGCCCCCCCATAACTTTAATAAAAAAAATTTTCCGTTCAGAATCCCCCCGAACTTTTTTCCACCAGGAATTTTTTGACATGTGACGAAACGAAAAATTAGAACATTTCATTTTTTTCCCCCGTTTTTGGAAGAACGAAATGTGGGGGAAAAGGGGGCACGGCTTGAATCCACGAACCCAACACGAACAAAAGCGTAGGGGTGCATTCACACGAAAATGCCAAAATCGGATCTTTTTTTTGTTTTTTTTTTTGGCACCGGGGGGATTCTTTTGCCCCACGGTTTGCGGATTCAAGATTTTTCCCTTCACATTGACATGCTTATTTGCCTGAAAATTTGGGGTGAAGAATTAACGTTTTCTAAGTTTTTTCGTAATTTGGCTTTGTAAAAAAATGTCCACAGAAAATCCGTTCTGTGGGACCGCTGCACAGATTTTCTATTTAATCAATGTAAAAAGATTGACAGTCGTTTACAGACGTTTTACCAAATAAAACCCGAAAATCGATGAAAACAGTGCCGGGGGATGTACCCTAAGGGCTTGGGGTTTTACTTGTGGATCGGGAGCTAAAGCAGCTTCAGCATAAAAATCTGCCTCTGCCTACATTTTATTTTATAGAAAATCCATACACAGTGCACACAAGCGATTAGAACAACGACTTGTCAATTTTTGAGACAGATCCTCCTAACCCTTACTGGATCTGGGGGCTGAAAATCAGTCAAATTCATGCCCAAAATCTTGCTTCCCCCGGTGCAGTTTTGGCATTGGGAATCCAAACTTTCCACACAAAAATTTTTTCATGCAAAAAGTAAAACGTGTGAATGCCTTATTCCCGGCAGATACGTGCATTGTATTAATA
This sequence comes from Phyllomedusa bahiana, assembly GCA_025379985.1. Lineage (NCBI taxonomy): Eukaryota > Metazoa > Chordata > Amphibia > Anura > Hylidae > Phyllomedusa > Phyllomedusa bahiana. The sequence goes on from JAODAL010071312.1 coordinate 12,806, forward strand.
TTGTATTAATACTTCACCCTAAAGGGGGGTTTGAAAAAATCGGGTCCAGTTGAGGTGCGAACTCCTTAAACAGAAACTTTGGGGCCCCAAAAAATAACCCACTCAGTATTGACAATCTTCGTTGTGTTTTTACCTTTAAAAAAATTATCGCTACCATTGATTTTTGGTCTAAAATTGGAAAAATTAACCCTGTCGGGGGTTGCTGGGGTCCAAAAACACCCGGGGGGTGGGGCCCCTTTGTGTTTTTTCCCCCGCCCATTGTGAATGGATGTTTTTTTTACAGAGAAAAAACCTTTTTTCCTCCTAATTTTCTGCACACCCCACACAGTCCCGCCCAAAACTCCTCAGCAGTCACTTACAGTAAAAATCACCAATGACAAATTTATTTTTAGAATTCCCCTCATAGAAAATCCCCAAAAAAACCGTCACCAAATAATCCACCGATCATGGAGCAAATCTACCAACAAGTGTTTGACTAAAACACTCCACAAAACCAAGACCCAAAACTTTTTAAATTTAAGGCTCAAATAATCCTGCCCAACCCTGCCGAACGGACCCCCACATGTGACTACAGGACACGGGCCGAACAATACCACCGCCATACAGGACCAGATAGGTAATTAGTTGTTTGTGACTCTGCGACTATAATGATTTAAATGCTGTTACATTTAGTGACTCCCGGGACCCTTTTTCTGTCCGTCGTTCACCTTTTCCTTTTTTTCTCCCTCTGGTTTAACCCCTTTTGCAGATTGCTCCCGGTCAATCTCGCCCGAGGATTTGTACCAATATTTAGAATCCTACATTTCCAGCAACTCCTTTAAATTTTTGGATAGCAGTCCCCCCCCTTGGTAAATAGGGGCACTGAAGCAGTAATGGGGCCCCCAGCAGGATATGGGCCACACATTTTTGGGGGCCCCACAGGTAATGGGGGGACACAGGCAGTTTTTAGGGGCACGAGGGAGTATATAGGACCTGGGCAGGTAAAAGAGCATGAAGCAGGTTAATAGGGGCACTGAGCATATATAGGGGCCCCAGGGGAGGGTTTTTGGGGGGCACAGGGAGGTATAGGGGGGAACAGGCAGTTAGGGGGCCCCAGGGAGGTTATAGGGTCATTGGGCAGTTATGGGGGGCCCCAGGGTAATTGGGGGCACTGAGGCAGTATATGGGGCCACAGGCAGGGAATTGGGGCCCAAAAGGGATAAAGGGGGGACGGCAGTATTGGGGGCCCCGGGAGGTATATGGGTCTTAGGGAGTATAGGGGGCACTGAGGCGTAAAGGGGCCACAAACGGTAAAAGGGCACGAGGCATAATGGGGGGAATGAGGCGTTTGGGGGCCCAGGTAGGTATATGGGGCACAGGCAGGATATGGGGGGGAAGGCAGGTATAAAGGGGGGAACAGGGAGGTATATAGGGGACAGGCACATATGGGGGCCACAGGCAGGGATATGGGGGCCCCCGGGATATGGGGGCCCCAGGGGTAAAAAGGGGGACAGGCAGTATATGGGGCACAGGCGATTGGGGGCCACAGGCAGGGATAAAAAGGGACAGGGAGCATATGGGGGGCCCCAGGCAGGCATTATAGGGACAGGCAGATATGGGGGCCACTTTTAGGATTGGGGGGCCAAAACGGGGTATGGGGGGCCCCAGGAGGCAAAAAGGGGCAAAGCAGGGATATGGGGGCCACATCAGGCAAAATAGGGACGGCAGTAATAGGGGGCATGAGGCAGGGAAAACGCTATAAAAAAACAACTTAATACCCCCCTTAACTCCCCCCCCCGAGCACGCCCGTCCCCTTTCAGCCCCCCTCCTCCGGGGCTCCTCGGGCCCCAACGGCTTACCGCGGCGCCCGGGACAGGCAGCGTCGCGATGACTGATTCCACGCGACGCTGCCGCTGAGGCGCCGGGGCCCCGGCGGGGGTCAGCGCTGTGAGGACCCCGCAGCCTCGCGGTGTAGGGCCTCGGGGCCGCACTGTCGGGGTAGGGACGTCGTCTCTGCCCCGCAGAACCCCCACTGTGTGGCGTCCACGGGGCGCACTGCAGTGAAGACCCGTCGGGGCTCCAGGCCCAGGGGAGAGTCGGGGCCCCGGGGGCTCGGGGCACAGGGGGGTTTTATTCGGGGGCCCACCCCGAAAAAAACAGCCTAGCGACGCCCCGGTAAAAAGGGGGCTATGTCTGTCTGTTTATAAAATAACAGTATATTTTTGTCTGGATGAAGTGACCTTAAGAAGCCACTGACACAGACTTTTACAAAAATTTTTTTAAACTAGTAGTACGTGGGGTTTTTTAATAAAAGAATACATTATTAAATATATTAAAAAAACCCCCCCTAACATGGGTCCCATATAAATTTTAAGCTCATTTATTTGGGTTTGCCTGTGCATTTAAAACTGGGAAAATCTTGTTTGATTTTTGACATTTCTTTCCTTTTTTGAATGAATTTTGTAAAAGAAAAGGAATCCTGCAAAGACTGGGAAGGTTCAAAAAATAAAATTTGCCTTAAAGTTAGGAACCATCACAATTGAACATGCTATCTTTTAAAAAAAAGATAAAGACTGAAAAAATACGTTGTAGGGAAAAAATTCTTTAGAACTGTATTTTTTTATACAAATCTTTGCTATTTTGGGATAGCCAGGGGGGTCCTAATCATGTCTAACAGCAAACTTTAGGGAGATCCCTACAGTAGGGTTTTTAAGATAACGACCCCCAAGGACCCTAAGTTAAAAAAGATAGAAAAATGTAATTTATTGAAAACAAGTTGTACTGAATG
>JAODAL010071313.1:0-15572 GCA_025379985.1 Phyllomedusa bahiana
GGCAAAAAACCCCGGCTATAAGGAACATTTTACCTGGCTATATGGGCAGTCCCTTACTAAAAAGGGGCATATTCCTGGCTAATGGGCCTCCTGATAAAAGGGGCATATTACCTGGCTATATGGGACAAACCTGACTATAAGGGGCATATTCCTGGCAAAGGGGGCACTACCTGACTATAAGGAGCTATTCCTGGCTATAGGGTCATACTTGACTAAAGGGGCATTTTCCCTGGCTTCAAGGGGAATTTTACCTGGCAAAAGGGCCTCCCTGGCTATAAGGGGGCATATTACCTGTAAGGGGCACTACCTTGGCTATAACGGGACACCTGACATGGGGGCATCTACCTGGCTATACGGGGCACTACATGACTATTGAGGCATCTACCTGGCTATAAGGGGCACTACCTGGCTATAAGGGGCACTACCTGGCTATAGTAGCATCTCTGGCTATTGTCTGGCTACATGGGCTATTGTCTGGCTACAGGGGCTACTGTCTGGCTACATGGGCTATTGTCTGTCTACAGGGGCTACTGTCTGGCTACAGGGGCTATTACATGGCTACCATATGAGGTGCTATAGATGGGGAGTTTTTTATAGAGATAGGAATTGGTAGAGAAGTGATGTTAAAGTGAGTGTTACGGGTGTCCCCGCGGCCCCCAAGTCTGGCCGCGGGCACCCCCGCATCCCCGATGCGGCTCTGTCTGCGGGCAATGCCACAGCTCCGTCTACGCAGTCAGCAGCTCTCTGTCGGCACTTACCTTGCCGCGCTCCTGTACCGGTCCAGGCGCGCGCTGCTGTGACTGGCCGGGCACGCGCGGTACTGCCGCCAAATTTTAAGGGACAGCGCCGATGATTGGTCTCATCGGGCGCTGATCCTATTTAAGCCCTACCCCTTCCCAGTAACCTTGCCGAATCGATAGTGCCCTGTGCCTAGAGAGGAAGCGTTCTATTGTGTCTTGTTGCCTTTACTGTGTACCGTATCTTTCTGCCTCCCCACCCTCAACCACGAAACCCTTTGGGTGCCTGTCCTGACCTTCTGCCTGTCCCCAACTAGGAGCCTGCTTCACGATTTTGTACCACGCTGCACCAAGGCCGCCGCCACAAGCAAGTCACGTCAGGGGTAGCGACCTGGTAGCAATCCGCCGCAGCAAGTCCATCCCGCTTTGCGGCGGGTTCTGGTGAAAACCGGACCTACTTAGACGCCACTCTCTGGCGTGGCTATTACCCATCGCTTGGTTTTGGGCCAGAGATCCACTACCACTGACCGTTACAGTTCGATTCGGCCATGGATCCCGCCAAGGTGCCTCTTTCCGAGCGTCTCTGACATCACCACCATCGTGGCCCAGCAATCGAAGCAGATCGCGCAGCAAGCGGAGCAGCTTAACCAGCTGTCTACGGTGATGCAGCAGTTCCTGGCCACTCAGCAGCAGCAGTCGGCTGCGGTGGCTCCTCCCTTGGCAGCCGTTTCGGGGATGCCCCGCCTCCTAAACTCCGGTTGTCCATGCCGTCGAAGTTTGATGGGACCCAAAGGCCTGCGGGGGCTTAAACACCCAGTGCTCTCCCACGTGGATCTTATGGCGGTCAGTTCCCATCAGAAAGGCCCAAAGGGTGGCCTTCGTGGCCCCGCCCCCCCTTTTTGGGAAAAAGCCCTGGCCTGGGCGACTCCAATCTGGACCGAAGTGATCCGGTCACAGCTGACTTGGGACATTCCTCCGGGAGTTCTGCAGTGTCTTCGAAGAGCCTGCCCGCGCTTCTCTGCCGAGACCTGCCTTACTGAACCTGCAGCAAGGGAAACCCCTCCGTAGGTGACTACTCCGTGCAATTCAGCACACTAGCTTCAAGTTGGCTTGGAACGATGCAGCATTATGCACCATGTTCAAGAAGGGCCTCTCCAGCCTGATTAAGGGTTTCCCCCCTCCCCCCGGGACCCTCCCGTCTTCATTAAGTGACTCATCCATCTGGCAACCCGATTGATATCCGTTTTTTCGGAGAGACGTGAGGAGCTCTGTCAAAGCGTGTACCAGTCCAAACACGTCGTCTACCTCATCTGCGCCGGTGTTTCTTCGGCCTCCACTGCCTCTCCTTTCCCAGCCAGCCATGGAAGAGGCCATGCAAGTGGACAGAGCCCACCTGACTCCGCAGGAACTAACCGACGATTGGGGAGAACCTATGCCTCTACTGCGGCAGCCCTGAACATCTCCTCAGGGGTTGTCCGCCCCGCCAGCCATGTCCGGGAAACGCGCGCACCTAGGCTTCGTGGGAGGCGTAGGTGTGAGCAATACCTCTCCCCATCTCACTTTGCCGGTTCAGATCACACCCATTCCGGAATTTCGTTCCAAGTGGCCGCATTCCTGACCTGATCAGCCGGAATTTTATTGATGCAACCCTGGTGACTAAGTATCGCCTCTCGGTGGTCTGCTTAGACCAGCCCCTGGTCATCTCGTCTGTCAGCGGCGAACTGCTGAGTGATTCTATCCTCTTTCGGACGGAACCGTGTCTCCCGCAAGTGGAGCTCTACATAAAGAGAGGATCGCATTCTTCTGCTAACCCCCGTTCTTCCTCAGCTGTTCTCCTGGGGCTTCCATGGCTGCAACGTCACCCCCTATGCAGACTGGAAGACGGGCGAAGTCTGCGTTGGGTCACGACTCCTCTCGCTGCTTAGTGGCACCTCGCCCGGTGCGCCCCACTCCTCCACGGATATCTCCCAAAACTCTTCCGGGTCTGCCGGCACAGTACCAGGACTTTCAGGATGTTTTCTCAGAGAAGCAAGCGAAAACTCTCCTGCCTCATCATGCCTATGATTGTCCCATTGATCTACTGCCCATGACTAGTCCTCCCCGGGGTAGGGTCTACCCTCTCCCCTGTACCCCAGGACCCAGGCTAAAAGCAACCTAAAATCCAAGAAAATCTTCGAAAGGCCCTTTATTCACAGTCCACCCTCTCCTGCAGGGACTGGTTTCTTCTTCGTGGAAAAGAAGGACGGGTCACTTGCACCCTGCATCGATTACCCGCGGATTGAACAAATCACCATTAAAAACCGGTATCCTTACCGTTTAAATTTCCGAAACCCTTTGACCGTCTCCGAGGGCCAGAATCTTTCCGAGTTGGATTTGCGGGTGCCTACAACCTCATTCGGATCAGAGAAGGGGACGAGTGGAAAACGTCCTTTAACACTCGGTATGGGCACTGCGAATATCTGGTGGTGCCCTTTGGCCTGTGCAACGCCCCCGCGGTTTTCCAGGAGTTCATTAAAATATTTCAGAGTTCTCCTGTATTCCTGCATAGTGGTTTACCTGGACGACATTCTGGTTTTCTCACCCGATCTGGATCCCCCAGTCCCCCACGTGCGTCGGGGTTCTGAGGGCGTCTGCGAAAAAAACATCCTAGCCAAACAAAAATGCATTTTCCCCCAGACCGCCTCCGTTTTTGGGCCTTTAAACCCGACAAGGGGCACAGTTTGGCCCGCAAACGAGGCCTGGTAAAAACCGGACCATTTTAACTCTGCTCGCTGGCGTGGCTATTACCCTCGCTTGTGGTGGTCCAGAGGATCCACTACCACTGACCGTTACAGTGAGGAGTCTTAAGATGTTTGTTTTAGCCCCGGGGCGGGGGCGGGGGTAATATAGGCAGGAGGAGGGGCTATAATATAGGCAGGCAGGGAAAAAGGGCAGGGGGGGGTTTATTTTTATGGGCACGGGGGATAAAGCAGCAGGTGGGCTATATATATAGGCAGGAGGCGGGGTGATAGGGGGGTGGGCTATATAATAGGCGGGGGTTTAATAGGCAGGCAGGGGGGGCATTTTTAAGGCAGGCAGGGAATAGCAGGGTGGGTATATTAGGCAGGCAGCAGGGTAAAAAGGGGGGCAGGGGGGGCTATTGATAGCAGGCGGGGGTATAAGCGGGCGGGGGGGCTATATTGGGGCAGGCAGGGTATATAGCGGGCGGGGTGGCATAAAGGCGGCGGGGCGGTAAAATAAGAAATCATTTCCCCCCGTCCACCTCTCCCCCTCGTGGGCGGCCTCCGGCCGCTGTGCCACGTGGGCAGGATCATGTGACGAACGCGCCCCCCAGGGGATTCCTGAGAGCCGGGGGGGAATAGCAGGGGAGAAATCGCTCCCTTCTGCTACACCGGGGGCTCGCTTTTTAACGCTCGGCCGAGGCCCGGGCTTAGAGACGGATGCGCCGAGCCCCTCAGCTTGGCCCCCCGCCGCGTGAACTGTTAAGCATGGACTAGTAGCGGCTGCCCCAGGGCCCCGGCCCCCTGAAAGCCCGGCCCCTGGGAGCGCACCGCACCCCGGTAGTTACCCCCTGGGCCCCGGTAGTTCGCCCCGTAAGACAAGAAATTTGGGCCCTAACTAGGGGAAAATTGTGGCAAAAGCGGGGATAAAACGCCCTCCTCTGAAGAAAAGCGAACTCAGAACAGCATTATATTTGGTAATAGTCTTTATTTCTCTTTGCCTACATGTCTAAAGCTAATCAATAAAACAGGAATACCCATGTAATCGTAGATTGAGTAAAAATTCACAACACCTGAGTATAAGGGCTTGTTCACACTGAGTTTTCACTCCGTGTTACAAGCGCTTTTTAGATCTTCTCGGAACCGACGGGACGGACCCAGAGACGGATCTAAACAATTACAGTAAGATTATCACTCCCGGGCTATGAGGAAGATGCAGCGGCGTTCACATGAGAGATCGCTGCTGCGTGTTCTCCTCCTGCCTGTTGGGTCCGCTTTACGGACCCGATCAAAGAATTGACATGCAATTCTTTTAAAGACGAAGCCGACAGGCAGGAGGAGAACACCTGTCGGTCCCAGAGACGGATCTAAAAAGTGCTTGTAACACGGAGTGAAAACTCCATGTGAACAAGCCCTAAATCATAACAGACCACCAATGGCTTCAACATCTTAAAACGTGATTACAAACAAAATAAGCAGTATCACAACAAAGACCAATGGATAAATCAATACATATATTCCTTGTAATAGTTTTATTACTACTGTAATTGACGTTGATTTAAACCTTTTGGTATACTACCCATTCTCTTCTATTATTCCCAGCATGTCACTTCTTTCACCCGCTGTTCAATACGGAGGTGATTCATAGCTCTCATTGACAGCTATGAATTACCGAAATACGTCCCACAACTACGCCGTGTGAACATACCCTTACTGAAATTCTTTCAATGCCTTGAACTTATAATGAAGCTATGTTGCCAGCATGTTTTGACACAAAGGGTGACATGTAAGAACGGGGCTGTACCAGTTATCTGGCGTCAAAAAGCTTTAGTAGACCTGTTCTGTAGATGTATGAAGAGTCGCATTCCAAACTTTGGTGCATATAAGTTTCTGCACGACTTTTTAATGCGCCAAAGATTTTGAGCGTTCTGGGGGCGTCACACAACATTCATAGAATTAGACACATTTATGATTGTTTGATGCCAAACTTTAGCAACTTAACAGTTAGAACAGTCAAAACAGGTTAAAGGTGGTCTGCTTGAGCCAGACTTGTCGTATTGCCAATACAATGCGCCTGCATGTATGACCTGCGGAAGAACAGTTCATAAATTCTGGCACATTCTACACTGCCTTAAAGAGAACCTGTCACTTAGATTTTGCCCACCTGGCTGAGGACAGCACAAGCTAATGACAGACGTGCTGTTTCAGCGCTGTGTCCCTTATTTGGAAGATACTAAAGTTTTAGACTAGAGTATTTCATGCTCAAATCTGGCAGCCAGAAAAGAGTCCAACTTATTCATGAACAGGTGTTATCCCCGCCCACCCAAGGCTAACCACACCCACCTGACAGTTATTCACATATTTCTACCTATAATAAGTAATAGGTTAATCAATTGAGGTGATAGGACTAGCCTCAGGTGGGTGGGTCATGAATTAAAAACCATTCACCCTGTAAACACAAATTGAGCATTTAAAAATTTTAAAACCGCACTTACAACCCTCGGGCCGCCCCGAAAAAGAATCAAATGGGGCTTTTGGCAGTGCACGCCCCCGCTTTTGGTTTTTGGTCGCCGGCCACGGGGGTACAAAAGTAAACCATGGTTTTTAACTAATACCTTGTAATTCTTATTCACCAGTGTGAACTGAGTCCTTCTTTCCCTGAGGTAATTGATTCCTGGCCAACGCCCGTGGCCCGGAAATCCTCCAGCACATTTTAGTTAACCAGTGTTCCTCCTTGATTGACAGCCTTGTTTCCCTATCTAGTTTTGTGTTTCTTCCACCAATCACCTCTGTTCTGTGTCCGCTGCTCACCTATTTAAGGATGCCTTCACCAGTCACCTGTGCCTGCTATAGAGGTCTTCTGCCTGTAGCTAGCATTGCCTTTATTCTGTCCTTTCTGTTTTCCTGACCCTGTTTTGCTACTGACCATCCTCTCTCCAAATGATTTGTACTTGCGCCCGACCGGTAATTTACCTTGGCTTTTGGGCCCCGGTTATCCTCTTTTGTCTCACGTCTCTGTACCACGCTGCCCATACTGTTGCCGCCCGACTACGCTTATTGTTCTGTGTTTGTTTGTCCTGTCTGTGTCGCACCTTTGATAAGTGCAGCCATCAGTCTTCCGGTTGGGGCCGGCCTATTAAGGAGTCGGGTTCCCCAAAAGGGAGGGACAGGGCTGGGATAGGGGTTCAGGGCCCACTGTCTGTGTGTGTGTCCCTGACCGGTCCCTGACAGCATCTTTGTCACTAGCTTGTGCTGTCCTTAGTAACGGGGGCATAACCTATGTGACAGGTTCTCTTTAAAACTATTTAGAACTGGCCTATCTGCATACATGTCACCCAAAATGCATAGAAACCACACAGTTTTAAAGCCAACATGTGCTACAGTTGAAACCATACATTTATATACACTATATAAAAAGACACAGATGCATGTTTTTCTCACTATCTGACATGAAATCAGAATAAACCTTACCTGTTTTAGGTAAATTAGCATTATCACAGAAAAACAAAATGATACACTTTGGTACCTTGTTTAAACCTTTATCACTTTATCAATTCTAATGGCTAAAATATAACTTTTAATATTCAATACATCTTAAAATCCAAGAAGAAAAACACATTACTATATTTAAAAAAATCTGTATGGATATGAAGGTCACTAGATAAATTGGCTAGATAGGGACAACGCAACCGGTATTTTTTACAGAATCTTGAAAATATCATATACACTCACGGTTCATTGTATGTCGGCATCTTCTTCAATAGTAATATTCCCTCTTTTGATGTCTAGGTCAAAAGAGGACGAAAAATGAAAAGGCAGTTCTACCCCTATCAAATTCTCTAACAGTCTCCTTAGACCTATATACAAATGGGGTCCTCGCCCCGACAAGGGCGGCCCCGCCAACCTAACTCCGGCCCTAAGGAGACCCTGCAATCTCCCTATTTCCCTCAGCCAGATTAATGCTTCTTTTAAAACTGCAATATTATAGAAGTACATAATAAACATCAGTTTACCAAATTCCTGATGCATTTCTCTATCCTGTGCCAAACAATATGCCCAAGAGTGTTTATCAGGAGAAACAGCTCATTTAGATAATAGGAGCCATGAATATAGTATCCGGCTATGCTGCAGCCGGACAGCATTGATTTCCGCGGCTGCATCATAGCCAGATACTATAATTATAGCTCCTATTATCTAAATGAAGGGAAACATTTCCCCTGATGAACCCTCTTGGGCAGATGAACCCTCTTGGGCAGACCCAGATGTGGCTTTGGTGGATCGTGAGTATTATTATTGGAGAGGATGCCTACATACAACGAACCGTGAGTATATATGATGTTTTCAGATTCTGTAAACTATACCGGTTGCATTGTCCCTATCTAGTTGATTTATCTAGGGTACGTACAGATTTTTTGAAATATGGTAATGTGTTTTTCTTCTTGGATTTTAAGATGTATTGACTATTAAAAGTTCTATTTTAGCCGTTAGAATTGATTCTGTGATAAAGATCAATTAGTGTCACGGTCTGCTAGCGGTTTATGGACCACCGCAAGCAATAGTGGAAGCCCTCGCCAGGGACGGAATCTAAAATACCCGGGATTCACCCAACCCGCCCAAAACGGGATGGATTTGCGGGGGGGAGCTACCATTGCTTCCACTGGGGGGACTTTTTCGTGGCGGCCAAGGGTGGCAAAAAAGAATCGGGAGGAGGCTCGTAGTCGGGGACAGGCAGGAGGTCAGGGCAGGGGCGAGGTTTTTGAAGGGACGGACGAAGGTCAGGGGTGGCGGCAAGATTCGTAGTCGGTAAACTATCGGGTTCGGACACGTAATAGAAATAGGCAAGAGTAGGAACGCTTTTCTCCGAAGGAATATACACCAAGGATTGGCAAGGCTGCCAGGAAGGGCCGAACATAAATAGGACAGTGCCCGGCCATGACCAATTACCGGGCGGACTGTCCCTTTAAATTTCAACTGCCGGCGCGTGCGCGCCCTAGGGGCATAGCCACGCGCCGTGGGACCCGAGGAAAAGGGTGAGCAAAGGGGCGTGGCCGGGGGAAGTGAACCCGGCCGGGACGGAGGGAGAGCGGACCCCGAACCCCGCGTGGGGGACGGGGCTCCGCAGGTGCCCGGGGCCCAAAATGCGCCTGGACCGGGACGGGGGTCGCAGGGGCATCCGTGCGTACCCCCCCTTGGGCTCCCCCTTCTTTCTGGATGAAGGTTTTTTCGGGATGCAGGGGGGGTTCGGTTTTCCCCCTCTGGCCCCCAAACTCTCCTCAGGCCCGAACCCCTTCCAGTTCACTAAAAGTACTTTTCCTCGTTCCCCTCATACCCAAGTTTCCCCTTACCTCGAAGACTTGGGGAAAAACGCCACAGAGGGAGGGGGGGACACCTTCTAGAAAAACGGTTAAGGACCAGGGTTTCATAAAGAGACGTGGAATGAGTTGGGGATTCGCATGGTAGGAGAGAGCCGGAGTTTGTAGGAGACTGGGTTAATGCGGCCGATAACCTCAAAGGGTCCCAGGAAACGGGGTCCCAGTTTGTGGGAAGGCATCTTAAGGCGGACATATCTGGCCGAGAGCCACACCTTGTCACCTGGGGAGAAGACAGGAGGAGGGATTCTTCTTTTATCCGCTTGAGCCTTCGTGCGCTCGGAAGCACGGAGCAGAGACTGACGGTCTGGGACCAGATGGTCTTCATGTCCTGGACCAGTGCGTCCGCCACCGGAACCTCGGATGGAGATGCCAGAGGGAGAGGTGGGCGGGGATGCAGGCCATAAACGATGTAGAAGGGGGAGACCCCCGCGGACTCTGAATCTAGGGCGTTATAATAGAACTCCGCCCATGGCAGCAAGTTGGACCAGTCATCTTGGCGTGCAGAGACGAAGTGGCGTAGTTAACTTCCCAAGACCTGGTTGACCCCTCTCCCACCTGGCCATCGCTGAGGGGGGTAAGCCGAAAAGAAGTCGAGCTTCAGCCGAAGTTGGGCACCAGGGCTCGCCAAAACCTGGAACAAAACGGGCCCCCGGGTCCAAAACGTTTTGCTGGGGGACCAAGAGGGAACACGTGAAGGAAGAATAGCCCCCGCCAGGGGGGAGGCAAACGCGGGCCCTGGCAAGGGCAAAATGCCTATCTTGGAGAACCGAACATGATCACCCAAATAATGGTGTTGCCGAGAAAAAAGGGAGATGGTTATAAAGTCCATAGAAATGTTTGGTCCCTGGTTGGTGGGATGGTTTTGGCTGTGTGGGCTGCCGGCTTGTACGAGGTTCTTTTTTGGGGGCGCAGAGTTAAAAGACGAACGAATCCTTAAAATCCCTCAAGCTTGCCACCAATAAACCCGGATTCAGGGGGAACTTCCTCGGGCCCGGGATGCCCTGCCCCCAAGAGCAATGTCCCCATTTAAGTACTTGCGGAGAGTAGGGCGCACGTAGGCTTTAGGGGAACCCCCGGGAGGCAACTGGAGCTGCCGAAAAACGTTCGGGGGAATTATTGCTCTGGATAGTGTCTTAAACCCACCAGTGGGAGGCAGGGGGGGAAGAGCCCGGTCTCACATTCTTCTCGCGGGCCGGAAGGGGATCGGGAAACGAACCGGAAAAGAAGAGCGACCACCTAGCCTGGCTGGGTTAAGTGCTGAGTCGTCGGGAAAAATTTGGAGTTCTTGTGGTCTGAAAATGCAGATGGGGGACAGCACCCCTCCACTTTAAGGGCTTCCTCCAAGGCCACTTTGGGGCCAGACTCCCGTCCCCAAAACTGAAATTCCCTCTCGGCCAGGGGGAACGTCTTGGAAAAGAACCCACAGTTCAGTCTTCCCCGTGTGACCTTTTTGGTAAGAACGCCCCGCCCCCAAAGACAAGGCATCCCCCTTTTAACGTGAAGGGTTTTGCGGGGGTCCGGCGCGAAAGGGTAGATGCCGTAGAGAAAGGCGGAATTTAGCTTTGAGAATGCCTCTTCGGCTTCGACGGCCACGCGTGGTTACTTGTTTTTGGGAAGGCACACAAACGGGGCCACTAGCGTAGAGAAGTGGGGATGAATTGGCGGGAGTAGTTACAGAAACCCAGGAACGCTGTTAGCTCGCGCCGACGGGGGGGCCCTGCAACACGGCTGACAGTTTTGCGGGTCCATCCTAGACCTTGGTCGAAAAAACGTAACCCAGAAACGGGAGCGTCAGGGGAAGAGGCACTTTCCCCAGCTTGGCATAAGAGGGTTTTCCCGGGACGCTTCAACACCTGACAACATGCTGTGGTGGTCTCAGGTCAGGGGATCACCAAGATGTCATAAGGTAAACCACCCCCAGGTGTGAGGAGGTCTTGAAGATGTCATTCCGGCTCCTAAGACGGCAGGGCCCTTTCCTTCCCAAGGGCATCACAGGTACCAAAGTGCCCTCCCGGTGTTTAAACGGTCAAAATCCTCGGTGGGTTTGGCGACTTTGGCGCGGGGCCTTGAACACCGGGGCCAGCGAGGAAACCGGCGAAGTTCGCAGCTGACACTCTGCCCAAGCTCCTCTTTTCCCGCTCAATGAAGCGCACTCAAGGGGTGGCCAACGGATCAAGTTACTGAGGGAAAAATGGGGTGTCCCCTTGCGGACAAGACGTCCTTTTACTCGCTTGAGAGCCCTTCTTTAAGGTGGGGCACAGAGCGCCATGACAGCCTGTTTCCCTGACAGTTTTAAAGGTGGTGCGGAAAGTACCGCGTAGTCTCCATGGACAAAACCCCCCGGGGTAGTTTAGGAGGGGTGTCTCGGCGGAAAATGCACAGTGGTTTCCTCGAAAACTTGTGGAACTATGAGAAAAGAGTGTAGGTCCCCCGCACCGGATCTTCCTGTCCCCCCAAGGGGGTACCCTGCCAGGGCCTTCCCGGGGGGAAATGGGTTTTAAACCCCGAAAGCCCCCCCTTTTTTTTCCAGTTCGGACAGGAACTGGTGGCCAAAGTACCACGTCAAGGAAACTGGTGATGAACCCCCCCCAGAGTTCGGGGCTCCGCAACTTGGGGGGGCGACAGCCAAGCTTGGGACCCCCGAAGCCACAGAACAGTTGAGGCAGAACAACCCCTGGAGATGGGGGGGTTTTCTGCTGCGAAAGTGATGAGCGTGCCCAGGAGGGAGTTGCTCGAGCTGCTGAGCTTGCTGCACCCATCTGTTTAGATTGCTTGACCACGACGGTGGTGGGGTTTGGCAAAGCTCGGCAAGGGACCTTGGCAGGATTCATGGCGGATCCTACTGCTACGGTCTGGTAGCGGATCCACTGGGCACTGCAAGCGTGTGGAAGCCCTCGCCAGTGACGGAATCTAGTAGGGCAGCTGGGATTCACCAGAGCCCGCCGCAAGCTGGGCGGGGTTTACCAGTCGCTTCCACTGGCGGGATTGCTTGCGGTGGGGGCCAATGGTAGGCGGGACAGAATCGGAAGGGGAGGTCGTAGCGGGGACAGCAGGAGGTCCCGGGCAGGCGGCTGGGGTTTATGAACTGGCGGACAGAGGTCAGGGCGGGGGGCAAGATTGTAGTCGGTAAACATAGGCTCGAGGTTCGGTACACGGTAGACAGGAATAGGCAAGACTAGGAACGCTTTCTCCGAAGGAATATACACCAAGGATCCAGCAAGGCTGCCAGGAAGGGGCCGGACATAAATAGGAGCAGTGCCCGGCAATGACCAATTACCGGCACACTGTCCCTTTAAACTTCAAACTGCCGGCACGCACGCGCCCTAGGGGCGGAGCCACGCGCCGCGGGACGGAGACAGGCTGAGCAGGAGCGTGGCCAGGTAAGTGAACGCCTGCGGGGACATCGGGTGAGCGGACCCCGAACCCGACATGCGGGACGGGGCTCCGCTAGGTGTCCGGGCACGGATGCGCCTGCGACCCGGGACGAGGGTCACAGGGGCATCCGTGACAATTAGGATTACCAAAATTATTTATATTTGCCAAATGCCAGTATGAGAGAGATTTGTTAACACATTTTTATTACTTTCTGCAAAGTCAAAAGTTTACATACACTAGGATTATTATGCCTATAAACAATTTGGGACAGCCCATATGATGATGTCATGTCTTTGGAAGCTTCTGATTTATTGTTTCTCTAGGTTTATTGGCAACATCTGAGTAAATTAGAGACACACCTGTGGATGTATTTTAAAGCACACCGGAAATACACTGCTTCTGTGTGTTGCATCATGGGAAAGTCTAAAGAAATCAGACAAGATATCAAGAAGAGAATTGTGGACTTGCACAAGTCTTGATCATCCTTGGGTGCAATTTCCAGAGACCTGAAGGTGCCTCGTTCATTTGTACAAACAATTATATGCAAGTACAAACAAGATGGGAATGTCTAGCCATCATATCGCTCAGAAAGGAGACGGGTTCTGTGTCTCAGAGATGAATGTGCTTTAGTCCGACATGTGCATATAAACTCAAGAACAAAAGCAAAAGATTGTGTCATTATTCACAGTGAAACGAGTATTATGTCAACATGGGCTGAAAGGCCACTCTGCCAGGAAAAAAACATTACTCCAAAGAAACATATAGAAGCCAGATTAATGTTTGCAAATGCACACAGGAACAAAGACCTACATTTCTGGAGACATATCCTGTGGCCTGACGAAACTAAAATTGAACTGTTTGGCCATAATGACCATTGTTAGATTTGGAGGAAAAAGGGAGAAGCTAGGAAGTCTAAGAACACCATCCAAACAGTGAAACACGGGGGTGGCAGCATCATGTTGTTGGTTTTTTTTTTCTGCAGGAGAGACAGGTGCACTTCACAAAATAGATGGCATCATGAGGAAAGAAGATTATGTGGGCCTGGAGCGCTGACAGTCTCTCCAACTGTATGTGCCTCCAGCGGACACACATACAGCTGAAGGATTCTGCGGAGCAGAGAGCGAGCACTCCCTGCTCCGGAGAATACTCCGGAGTATCCGGCACAGGCGGCGGGAAGAAGACGGAGCCCAGTGGGAGTGGGAGAAGGTGAGTACTATAATTTTATATTTTATATATGTCCTACTACCTGCCTGTATACACTGGGGGCCATATTATCTAATTATATACACTGGGGGACATATTATCTTATTATATATATTGGGGGCCATATTATCTAATTACATGTATACTGGAGGCAATATTATCTAATTATATATACACTGGCGGCCATGTTATCTAAATATATAAATATATATATACATACACTACCGTTCAAAAGTTTGGGGTCACCCAGACAATTCTGTGTTTTCCCTGAAAACTCACACTTTGATTTATCAAATGACTTGCAAATTGAATAGAAATATAGTCCAGACATTGACAAGGTTAGAAATAATGATTTTTATTTGAAATATTGTATATACTCGAGTATAAGCCGACCCGAATATAAGCCGAGGCACCTACTTTTGCCACAAAAAACTAGGAATTCGTATTGCTCGAATATAACCCTAGGGGGGAAAAATGCAGCGACTACTGGTAAATTTAAAAAAATAAAAATGGATACCAATAAAATTACATAGGCAGGTATAGGCAGTTTAATGTCCCCCATAGGCAGGTTATTGGCAGTTTAATGTCCCCCATAGGCAGGTTATAGGCAGGTATATGTCCCCACAGGCAGGTATTCGGCAGGTATATGGCCCCATAGGCAGGTATATGGCCCCATAGGCAGGTATATGGCAGGCTATAGGAAAGTATATGGCTGGCTATAGGCAGGTATACGTCCCCATAGGCAGTTTAAAAAAATAAAAATACAAACACTTACCTCGCTCCCTCGCTGCTCCGACTCCCAAGTGCTCTGCTCCGTCATCGGCACAGGCAGGGTGATGTCATCAGACCGTGCACGCAGGGTGATGACACACGCTGCCTGTGCCGGAAACTCCGGACAGCCGCAAGTCTTCGGCTGTCCGGAGTCCACTGCAGAGCAGGGAGTGCTCGCTCTCCCCCGCAGTGGTATCTTTTCCTATATGCGTTCCCAGAGGAGTTACGTATAGCTGAAGTGTCCCTGCCGGCGCCTGGGCCATCGCAGCGCCCGAGCGCCGACAGTGACTCGAGTATAAGCCAAGGTTGGATTTTTCTGCACATTTTTTGTGCTGAAAAACTCGGCTTATACTCGAGTATATACGGTAATAATTTTCTACTTCAAACTTTGCTTTCATCAAAGAATGCTCCCTTTGCAGCAATTACAGCATTGCAGAACGTTGGCATTCTAGCTGTTAATTTGCTGAGGTAATCTGGAGAAATTTCACCCATGCTTTCCAGAAAACCCCTCCACAGTTGGATTGGGTTGATGGGCACTTTTTGCGTACATACGGTCAAGGCTGCTCCACAACAGGCTCAATGGGGGTTGAGATCTGGTGACTGTGCTGGCCACTCCATTACAGATAGAACACCAGCTGCCTGCTTCTTCCATAAATAGTTCTTGCATAATTTGGAGGTGGCTTTGGGTCATCGTCCTGTTGGAGGATGAAATTGACTCCAATCAAGCGCTGTCCACAGGATATGGCATGGCGTTGGAAAATGGAGTGATAGCCTTCCTTATTCAAAATCCGTTTTACCTTGTACAAATCTCCCACTTTACCAGCACCAAAGCAACCCCAGACCATCACATTACCTCCACCATGCTTGACAGTGGCGTTTAGGCGTCTTCCAGCATCTTTTCAGTTGTTCTGGTCTCACAAATGTTCTTCTGTGTGATCCAAACACCTCAAACTTCGATTAGTTGTCCATAACACTTTCCAATCTTTCCCCTGTCCAAGTCTGAGTTCTTTAGCCCATATTAATCTTTTTCCTTTTATTAGCCAGTCTCAGATACGGCTTTTTCTTTGCCATTCTGCCCTGAAGGCCAGCATCC
The DNA here is from genome assembly GCA_025379985.1 of Phyllomedusa bahiana. Classification (NCBI taxonomy): domain Eukaryota; kingdom Metazoa; phylum Chordata; class Amphibia; order Anura; family Hylidae; genus Phyllomedusa; species Phyllomedusa bahiana. Next base: position 15,272 of record JAODAL010071313.1, read on the forward strand.
CGGAGTCACCTCTTCACTGTAGACGTTGACACGTTTTGCAGGTACTATTTTTTTTTTATATCAGATAATTTTTATTAAACAATGTATGCAGATACAGAATGAAGTCTTTTACCATTATTTTTACATCGGAAAAATAATACAATAATTTTGCCTTTTTGTTTAAAAAAACCCCCAAAGGGGCCCATGTATAAATCCCCCAGGGTCCGGGGGCCCCCTTTCCGCCGTTTTTTCCCGGGGGGAAACTGGGGCCCGATTTTTGTGGGGGGCCGGGGCGCGTCATCATACAAAGTAAAGTCCGGGC
>JAODAL010071314.1:0-15572 GCA_025379985.1 Phyllomedusa bahiana
TCATTGTGCAGTGATGCTGAGGAGTGGAAAGGGATTTTATGTGGAAATCAAAAGTTAGTGACAGGACCTGGCACGGAGCGAGAGGATTTTGGTGCGGGGCGAGAGCAATCCGTGTGGGGGGTGCAATTTTTTGGGGAGCGAGGAGGGCGCCATTGGTTGTAATCGCCTAGGGCACCAAAATGCCTTGTCCCGGCCCTGGCGGAGCCCGCAGCACTTTGTAATGCGCCTAAGCTGTGGGGGCGTTCTGGAGGCGTGTCACACCACAACCGTATGATTCTACACATTTATGACTGAAGGATGGCAAAACTATGCGCATTGCTGCTGGAACAGCCAGACCAAGTTAAAAATGGTTTATCTGAGCCTGAGTTGTTGTAGTGGAACTAGAATGCACCAAATCTATGACCCGCAGTAGAACAGGTTCATACATTCTGGCGCAATCTACACTGCTTTAAAGCTATTTATAACTGGCCTCTATGCGCCTAGATCATACATGTCGCCTCTGGTGTCTTCAGCAGCTCATCACTGCAGGCCAGTAATAGCCAGTAGAAGCCAGTAAACACGCACCTGAATTAAAAAAATTAAACTGAGAAAACAGGACTGAGGTAAGATGAATTGATGTAGGGAGACAACCCCTTTAAAGGGGCTTTCCCATCAGGCTGTATCACAGAGTTTTCTCTTCACAACCAGCTTCAAGCTCTCACTTCCTTTTCAGGCTGTGTGTGGCTCTACAGCAGTGATTGGCGTATTAAAGGGGTTTTGCCACGATCTCATTTCATACCTCCTGTATCCAGCTCTTCAGCTCTGTGTGCTCAGAAGGGTGCGTGTGTGATTTGTTTGAATTGCATATCATGTGACCCAGCAGGATGACATCACCATACCTTTCCTCTCTTTAGTCAAAGAAAGGTCTGTTTATGTAAAGCATTGTGAGTAGCTCAGAGGTAAAGCTTTTACCTCACAGCACAAGGGTCCTAGGTTCAAATCCCTTCAGGAACCAAACCTGTGGAGTTTTTTTCTCTTTATCAATGCACATACCTCAATGAGGTTTCTTTTTTTATTTATTTGCACTGTTTGACTAATTATTAAGGAATACAGAGGAAGGGAGTAGAATGACAGCACCTGGGGTTTGAACACTCAGGAGCTGCCTGAGAGGAGAGGTGATATTTGAGCATGTCTGACCAGGACTGAAGAGCTCACAGCCCTGGTCGTATCCCTTGGAGATGAGCTCTAAACAATGGGCCACTAAAGGAGCAGCTAAAACAAAAACGGTGCAGAATTGTAAATATTAACCCCTTCCCGACATAGGGCGTATGGATACGCCCTAGCGGGAAGTGACTTCCCGCAAATGGGACGTATCCATACGCCTGGCGATCGGCGGGCTTGCGGGCGAGCCACGCACGATCGAACATGGGAACCAGCGGTAAATTACCGGGGGCCGCATGCCGTATCACCCCCGGCCGGAGTGGGCTCCGCCGCGGGTGATTTACCGCTTCATTACCGCAGCCTGTCATGGCTGCGTTAATAAAGCCGCAGGCAGGAGGATTTGAGCTCCTCCTGCCTGCCCCCGTCGGCTGCCGCACTGTAGTGCAGACCGACCCCCCTGTCTGATGATCCTGGGAAGTGAAACGGCACTTCCCGGGGTCATCAGTAAACGTCACCATGCCCGCAATTGCTTTGTGGGCAGGGGTAAACAGGCGTTGTCATGGCAACCAGTACACAGTACTGATACTGTGCACTGGTCTGCCTTCTAACAGCAATCTGATGATTGCTGTTAGAAGATAAAGTGAAAAAAAGTGAAAAAAGTAAAAATAAATGTCAAAAGTGAAAAAAAAGTAAAACACAAACACGAAAAATAAAATACAAACACGTCCAACCGCCCTTTTCCCCTTTACAAACGCCAATCGCCCCAAAAAAGATCAAAAAATAAAAAAGTACCCATTATTTGGTATCGCCGCGTGCGTAAGCCCACCCGATAAATCTTTTCATGTTAATTAACCCCGTACGGTGAACGCCCATAAAAAACAAAAACAAAAACAGTCAACAGAATTGCGATTTTTGTACATCCTGCAGCACATTAAAATTGAATAAAAAGCGATCAAAAATTCATATAGACGCCAAAGTTGTACAATTAAAACTTCAGTTCATCCGCAAAAAAAAAGTCCATACACGTCTCTGTATATGGAAAAATAAGAAAGTTATGGCTCTCAGAAGACAGCGATGCATAAATATTTAACACAATAAAAACATTTTTTTTTTTTTAAAGTGCTTCAAAATTAAAAAAGACTATAAATAGGGTATCGCCATAATCGTATCGACCCAGAGAGTAAAGCTAATGGTCATGGATACTGCACGTTGAGCGCTGTTAAAAATAAAAATAAAAAACACACCTAGGATTGCAGTATTTTCTTCACCCTGTCTTCCAAAAAACGGATTTAAAACTGATAAAAAATTCTTGTCCCCCAAAAATTATACAATAAAAACGTCAACTTTCCCCCCAAAAAAACAACCCCCTACACAGCTCCTACACAGAAAAATAAAAAAGTTTGGCTCTCAGACTATGGCGATGCAAAAAACGTGTTTTCCTTTTTGAAAAAGTGTTTATATTGTGTTTAAAAGCAGTAAAACATAAAAAAATATACAAATTGGATATCGCTGTAATCGTATCGACCTGATGAGTAATACTAGTATGTCAGTTATACTGCACGGTGACCGCTGTTAAAAATAAAAATAAAAAACAAATACAAGGAATGATGTATTTGTTCAAAATGCCTCACCCAAAAACCTTAATAAAAAGTGATCAAAGCGGCATAAAGCCCCCATAATGGTACTAATAAAAAAATTAATCATCCCACAAAAAACAGCCAGAATCATCTCCCTATACAGAAAACTGATAAACGTTATGGCTATCAGAACAGAACAACATAAAAAAGCAATTTTTTTTATAGACCTATTTCTATTGTGTAAAAGTAATAAAACATAAAAAAACGATATAAAATCTATACCATTGCAATTGTACCGACCCCCATAGTAAAGATATCCTGTCATTTACACTGCATGGCGAACGCTGTAAAAATTGAAGCTCAAAAAACAATGGGGGAATTGCGTTTTCCCCTCTTTTCATAGCCCAATGCAAAAAAAAGCAACTTTGTAAACCTGTGCACCCCAAAATGTACAATACACCCTAGATGAGTTCTTTTAGGCGTGCTGAATCCAAATAGGTTGACTTATGGAAGGTTTCACCTGTTCTGGTACTTTGGGGGCTTTGTATATGCGACATGGCCCCACCAAAATCTGCTTCCAAAGCCAAAGTAACACTCCCTCTTATACGCCCTGCCATGCGCCCAAACAGCATATTACACCCACATGTAGGGTATTGCCCAACCTAGAAGAAATTGTTTAACATGGTTTTGGGTGCTTTTTTACCAGGATTCCTTTTAAAAATTAAACATTTTAAGCTAAAATTGCGATTATTGGAAAAAAAAAATTGTTTTACATTTTCAAAAGCCTAACGCTAAAATTTTTTGTGACACCCCCGTGGGGTCTATATGCTCACTACACCCTGGATATATTCCTTAAGGGGTGTAGTTTCCAATATGGGGTATTTTTTAGGGGCGTTATTAAGTTTTGGAACCTTAGGGTGTCCGCAACCCTGAAATGCCCTAAATAAAATGGTAATGAAATAGAGAACTCCAGAGGTCCAGTAGGTGTCCTCCTATGTCTGGGGCTTGGTTGAGCCAAATAATGCACTAGGGCCACATATGGGATATCTCTGAAAACGGCAGAATTTGGGGAATCAATTTTTAAGTTGTATTCCCTGATCACATTTACTGTATTCTTGTGAACAATGTATAAAAATTTAAAATCTGCAAAAAAAGTGAAATTTTGAAATTTCACTTCCACTTTGCTTTAATTCCTGTGAAACCCTAATGGGTTTTAAAAAACTTCCTAAATGCGGTTTTGAATACTTTAAAGGGGTGTAGTTTCTTAGATGAGGGCAATTTATGGGGGTATCTAAATACAGGCCAATCAAAATCACGTTAGAAAATGGATGGTTCTCTAAAAAAATGTATAATTGCAAATTTTGTTGAAAATTTGAAAATTACTACTAAATTTCTAAGCCCCCTAATGTTGTAAAAAAAAAAAAAAAAAAAAAAAGACATTTAAAAAAATTATGCAAAACTACAGCAGACATAGGGTAGATGCCATTTATAAAACTATTTTGATTGGAATAACTATCTTTCTTACATGCAGAAATTTTTGAAGTTTAAAATTGGTAAATTTTCAAATTTTTCACGATTTTTTAATATTTTTCAAAAATTTAAACAACATTTTTTGGACCAAAATTTTCTTACTATCTTAAAGCACAATGTTGTCCGAGAAAACAATCTTCTGAATCACATGGATAGGTTAAAGTGTCAAAAAGTTATTCTCACATAAAGTGACACATGACAGATTTCAAAAATAGGGCTCTGTCAGAGAGGCCAAAACTGGCTCCGGCGGTAAGGGGTTAATGAATGGTGAAAATGTTTGTTATTTCATTTCCAAACTTCCCACGTCAATTTTACTTCGTGGCAAAACCCCTTTAACTCTCCTATTTCCAGATTATGCCATACTTTTTAATAACATGCATTAGCTTTTGCTGCAAAATAGGTTTGACAAGATTTACAACATATTTACCTATAAATTGACAAGCAGCTGGAAAAAATTGGAGAAGATCTGAATCGCATGAATCTGATTTAGGAATGTGTAATATCTGTCCACCTGGCAAAGGACTGAAAAACACAAGTGAAGAAAAAGTCAAAACAAAGACAAAATATCAGCACACAATTCTCTTATTTACAGGTTATATACTTGTAAAGAAAATACATATATACACATATTGATCAGCCATAAAATTAAAACCACTGAAATGTGAGGACAAGGAAAACTGGAAAGGAATGGGATGTGGTAGGCAGAAAGTGAACCGTCAGTTGTTTAGATTGATGTTGGAAGCAGGAACACAGCAGAGTGACTGTGACAAGAGGCAAGTTCTGATGGCTAGATTGTCACGATCCGGCGGTATCTGTATGCACTGACCCGTCGATTGCTGGTATATGGTGAATCCTCTGGGCCCCCATGAGCGTAGATGGTGTAACTCGCAGAGGTAGCCGAAGTGCAGGACAGGATAGCAGGTGCTGGTTTGGATGACAGGACACAGCAGGTGTAGCCGTAGGAGGGTACACAGTCTCAGACAGGTAGCGGACTTGGTACAACAGCAGGAACAACAGATAACAGCGGACTGTGTAGGTATACAGCAGGTAAAGTACAGGTAATGCAGAAATACAGCAGTCAGGGGTCAAGCTTTATGTAGTGGACAACATCAACAAACTGATTCTGGAGCAAAGGCAGGAAGTTCCTTTTATGCAAACAGGGTCACAGGTAAGGGAGTACTGTCTCTTTAAATAGCAGAAGGCTTCCGTGCGCGCACAGAGGATGAGAGCAAGTTGGAGCAGGAACGTGGACTGGTGAGTTATAGTGTGTGGCAGGGGAAGCTGCCAGAGCAGAGACAGGAGGCAGGACAGATGAGCATAGCGCAGGGACATTAGAGGACACCGCAGCAGTGGCCAGGACATGGCCATGCCCATGGCTCAGCATAGGAGCCATGGCATGGACCGTGACATAGATGACTGGGTTAGAACATCTCCAAAAAGTCTTATAAGTTTTTACCAGTTTCTACAGTAAGTCTGCCAATAGCGGCCATAACTCCTTCTGACAGCCATGTTCAGTTGCTAGGCAACCAGATGCCTCAACTGCTTCCTATATTCTTCTTTGGCCCTACTGGTTTGGACTGTGGCTTTTTTCTGTCCCAAGGCATCCAGAACTCAGAGATGATGTTAGACCCTGGCAACCTATTAACTGAGGTCTATAGTTGCAGCACATTATCTGCTGAGTGAGGCTCATAGCCATAACTTGCTTCTTTAACTATAATTTTAACTTCTGTTTGACTGTAGTCTCAACCTCAGCATTGTTATTGGATATTGCTTGCCTATCCTTTTTGTAACTTCACCTGGTATCTCTTAATTTAATGTTGGTTCTGACCCTTGCATCTATTTCTGACAATGGGAACTATTTTAAATTTAAACCCTTTGGGTCCCCAATTCCCGGACTATTTTGGGACTGGCAACCCGGGGAAATTTATTGCAGCAAGTTCCATTCCTCTTGTAGGATATGCAGTTAAAAGTTTAGATTTACAATCTTTACATTCAATTTCCCCTTTGCTCCCCTACTTCGTCTGCAGCATTCAAAACAGAATTTACTAACTGACCTAAAGGTGAATTCACACGGCTTATTGCAGGCGTATAGCAGTTCATACTGTGCGCAACACTATACGCCTGCTGCTTTAGAAGTACGCGCTGGCTAGCTTCTATTCAGATCTAAGTAATTTGCAGGCAAAGTCAGCATCTTCAACATATACAGTGGGTTCCAAAAGTATTCATACCCCTTCAACTGTTCCTCATTTTTAAATGTTACAGCCACAAACTTAAATGTATTTTATTGATATTTTATGTGATAGAGCAACACAAAGTAGTCGGTTTGTAAAGTGTAAGAAAATGAAACGTGCTATTCCAAAGTTTTCATAATGAAAAAACTGAAAAGTTTGACGTGCATATGTATTCAGCCCCCCGGAGTAAATGCTTTGTAGGACTACCTTTAGCTGCAATAACAGCTAGACAGATGTCTCTACAAGCTTAAATCATAGAAAGAATGGTCACGCACACCGTCAGGAAGAGGGGTTAAAGTGGGTGCTAGTGAGAAAGGCGGATCTCGCCAGACTATAGTAGAATTGTAAACTCACTGCACACCAATGGGGTATCATGCATATAAATAATATTTATTTACAAGAGGTGCAGAACATGCTTGATTTACAGAAATAAAGAAATATGAACATACTCAACAAGTGCTTTACATAGATAATATTGGACTATAGTGAAAATGATGTCAGTAAAGTCGACGTTTCGGCGGACGCCTTTATCAAGAGACATCAAGAGATATGTATAAACAGGTAGATGGAGCTGCTGTCCAAGCACAAGGTGCTGTAGTAATATGCAAAGTAATGATATCCAGCCACTAGGAAGGGTATAAAAGCCTCATGGGAATTGCTGGAGATGTCCGGGCACTTAATGCTGGGAGAGTCGGACACACGTCCGAGTAGAATGCAGGCTGCTTTGCACATCTAGAGGCTGGAATTTTTGCCCATTCTTTTTTTGACTATAACAGAAGATATACACTGGAAGTTTTCTCCATATGTCAGAGTCTCACCAGGATTCGCTAAATGTATTTACAGTGGGTTGAAAATTACTCATTCACCTTGAACTATTCCTCATTTTTAAATGTTACAACCATAAACTTAGATGTATTTTGTTCATATGTGATAAAACAACCCAAAGTAGCAAGTACTTATAAAGTGTAAAGAAAATGATACGTGCTTTTCCAAATTTTGGCAAACTAAAAAACTGAAATGTGTATTGCATATGTATTCAGCCCCCCGGAGTCAATACTTTGTAGAACTACCTTAAGCTGCAATGACAAATCTGATTTGGTTTAATGCTGTTCGCCTGAAGACACACTTCATATCTGGTAAGTAGTATTTTAATGTTCTCATTTTCAGTTATTACTTACAGATCTGTAGGCTCCAGTGAGACATTAACATGAGATTTGATCTTCAAATCCTTTTGTATGTGTCTGTCATTTGCTTGTCGTAGATCACCCATGTATAAGGAACCTGGTATGATCTCAACAGGATATGGCTGAAATTCATAAATTTCCTACAGTAAAAGCAAACAATAGAACATCACTTAGCTAAGTGAATTCTCCAAGCTATGCACAGTTTATAGGAATTGCACTGCCTGCCTTTATACCGCCTTCTATTCAGTCCATGAAATCCTACAGTAGCTAGGCATAAGACAACTTATTGATTTAAAAACTCGATTACCCCATTCTTGCACCCCCACTCCGCCCACACACTGTAAATACATATTGGTGTATACTGGTTCTTCTGCAGTACCAACATATATTTATTTTGGCATTATAAAGTGGCCATCTGGCTAACTCCTGTTCATTTGCCCTAAAAGGGTATATGATCATTATAAAAACTAATTCTATTAGCCAAATGAAACAGCTGGTGCAAAAAGTGGCCCTGGCTATCAAGTTCATACATGCGTGCAGGGATGATGCATAGGCAGAGGTAGGTGCCTGCCTAGTGCGCCACTTTCTGCCAAACCGGAAAGAAACAGAAGGATGTAGGGGAGCAGGCTCATGAGCTAAGCCTGCTCTGTACATGATGGATGCCTGCTGTTAGTTACAGCCAGCACCCATCTTCAATGGCTGGGACTAGAGATAACTCTAATCCTAGTAGTTTAACCACTTAGATGATGCAGTCAACGCGACCACAGCATCTAGGCAGTTATGCAGGAGGGGGTGCCGCCTTTCATTTTCTGATCAGTGGTTTTACTAAGTGGTCACAAAGTGCTAAACGGTAGCCATGGTAACCAGGAGCCTAATGGAGACCCCCAGACCTGCTATATTACTGCCTCTATTAATAGAAAAACTGAAATTGAACACCATTCTGCAGTACATTAATATTGCATGATAGCATACAAGTAATCACACCCCTTAGTGGTCAAGTACCTTACAGGGACTGTAATTACTAATGAAAATATGTAAAAAAAAATGCAAAAAAAGTTTTAAAAAAATCAAACCACCCCCTTTTTCCCATTTTACAAATAAAAAGAAAACAAATAAACAATTTTGTACAAATTTGTAGGATTTTTTTTGACAGCTTTACCTCCTCAAATAATGGATATTTTTCCATAGACGGAAAAATAAAATAGTTATTGGTCTCAGACTATGGGCATCCAAAACAAACTGAAAAATAATAATCGGAATCGTACTGAACGGCAGAGTAAAGATAACATAATTTCTACTGTACAGTAAATTACATGAAAACAAAACTAAAAAACTAAATATGTTGCGTCAGGTTAGGGCCGGTTTTGATGTTTTTTGGTGGGTGCTATTTGCCAAAGGTACCAAAATGTCTTGTCCTAAACCTTGCATTTCGTATCAAAAGTACCCCAAAACATTGGAATGTACTCCTTACCAGCAATCCTACTGGTCCCCAAATGGCTTAAGGGAATTGTCATATAAACATGCTATTTTTATCCAACAGCATTTTAAAAGAGCGGAGGAGCTAAAAATTGATGATGTTGGTATTGAAAGATTCAGTAGAACTTTTTAATGTCGCAAATTCTTGGCTTAGACGTGTAGTGGGTGGACCTACTCAGTGACTGACAACCTTCCCTTTATGAGTCTGTATACAACATAGCTGCCAATCACGATAGGACCGCCTTTGGGACCCTTAGCCAACAATGAGCAGAAATTTAAATATATAGATTACAAGTTCAACTAAATATTTCCCTTCAAATCTAGATATCAATCTGTTCATCTCTTTCTGCTCCATAATGTGATGCTGGCAGAGTAAACAGTATGTTCCATGTGAGTTTCAAGCAGCTAGAAGTTAGGTGGATTGTTTTAAGAGAAGCAGTTTCCCCTTTTAATAGAAGAGAAGCATTAATTTGCTGCCAGGCATACAAAAGCAACTAATCTATACACACAAACTGGTGTCAAAGTAAGTTGAATACAAGTCAGCGAAACTGGACAGTGCCTTTATAAAATGATTTTGCTCCATAAACTGAACATGTAAACTTAGCGAGTTGAGCCTACTGGTAAAGAGTTTTTATTAGGGGTCCGAGGGATCCCAAAAAACCCTTTTGAATCGAAGAAATGGTAGTAACTAGAAAATTCTTCATACCCTCCTTTCAGCCCAACTGGGGGACGAGGTGTTGGGACAGACCCGGCAACTGATAGCTGGACCCGGAACAATGGTAAAAAAATTTTAAAAAAATTTTTTACTATTTTATAAAAGGATTGAATATTTTTCTCATACCCACCTGTAAAGAATCTTCCGGATCATATACCACACAGACTTTATGCAGCCAACCACAAAACTCTGGGAAAGGAAAACAATCTTCATTTAAGGAAAAACAAAGATTGCATTGCCCCGTTCAGTCAGGTAAGGCAGGGGTGTAAATGGCCTTTAGTGCAAAACTTTAGCCTGGGCCCCCTCTTCTCAGACAACGGCTGTGGAGCACTACTTTTTAATAACAGGTTTACTAATTAGGGTATGTTCACACGGCGTATTTTGTGGTGCATTTTGCCTATTTTTCGTTAAAATAGGGGAAAATGCCCCTGCAATTAAGGCAATCCCTACTCTCATAAGAGCTTTGGGTTACCTCGTCCCCCCTGCGCTAAATACTGACTGTACGGGAGGGGGGATAAGTGACAGTCAAATTTTTCGGGGTATTAGGTGCTGCGAGTAATGCATGTCTATGGGGCCGGTGGGGCCCGCCCCCCGCCCCGCCCCGCGCCTCGGGTGTACCTGATCAGCGCAAGCCCCCGAAACACACGATGTGTTGCGGCACGTGCTGTATGCGCAGCAATACACCGTGTGAATATACCCTTAGCGTGACGGATGTCTATGGTGTAGTTTGGCGTGAAAAATGATTCCTACTTAAAGAGCTTGTCCAGCGGAAGAAACTTCATCTGATGGGGCCAAGCTGTGGAAAAAAAATAAATACTTACCTAAATGTCCTCCACTTCTCTGAAGCTCCCCAGAATTGGCTTATCTTCACCTCTGGGTTCTCGTTCTGACACACTGAAGGGGCTCATGCTCCATTCACTTACAAGCGCGAGCCTCTCCTGTGTGTTGGTTTGAGAACCCGGATGTGAAGAGAAGTGGATTCCGATGAGCTTCTGAGTGGTAGGCAGATATTTTTTTTCCTTTCCCGCAGCTTGGTTCCCTTTTAAATGAATTTCTTCTGCTGGACAAGCTCTTTAAAAATTTAAATATACCAATTAAAAAAGAAAAAGAACTACACGACTGTTTTACATCATAAACCTCCTTTGACAGGACACACCTGGTTTTTTACATACATCGCTTCACATAAATAAATTATGTTTGCCACTTTAAAAAAAAAATCACATTTTTTATGTCACAATATTTTTAGAGCTATTTTCCTGTCAATGAAGCTTTGTGACGACTTTTTATTTGCAGGATAATTTTATGTTTTCTATTCTACCATAATGGGGCGCAGTAGAGTTTTTGATCATGTTTCATTTCATTTTTTTGTGGGGTTAGATGTGTGGTTAGTTATCTTTTTATTTTTGCAATGCCAACGGTATGGGTTAAATAACATGATAATTTCAGAGAGCATTACGGACCAGTCAATACCTACTATATGTAGCTTTTTTTTTATATATTTCTTTTTTACTAAATAAAGTATTTTCATTGAGAAATCAAGGGCTTAGGGTTTGTTTTTTATTTATTTATTTTTTAAAAAACGATTTTTTTTGGCCCACTATGAGACTAGACCATGCGATTATAATACATAGCAATACATTACTGTATTGCTATGTATTATGCCTTTCGCCTATTAGACCCTGTCTATGGGAGGGCCTAATTGGCTTCTTTACATGGAACCCATAGGCCGTGTTCACACGGCTTATTCAAGCCGTAATTGCGGGACGGATTTCGCCCGCAGTTACGGCTTTAATAAGGGGCGGGGGCGCGGCAGGGGAGCTGCTCGCCGGCCCCATAGACAATGCATTATTCACAGCGCGTACGCGCCTTAAATAATGTTCATGTCACTTTCTCCCCGCGCGGCGGATTCGCTGAGCGTGGAGGAGAGACGGAATCCACAGTTCTCTATGAGAACTGTGGATTACCGTAATGACAGGGACGGATCGTTTGGGGAGAGCCGTACCTGGCAGGCCGGCAATAGGGCCTCAACTTTCGCTCGGCCCAATAAGCGTGTTTAACCAGTTGGGCCACTAGGGCCAATCGGTTGCCGTGGAACCCAGTTCTGCCATCACTAGGGGCCATGGTTTTGTTCCAATCGGCCTTTTCCCTGCCCGCGACTGTCTTAGAAAAGCCGCGCTGACGCTGCATCATGGGAGCAGGGGCCGGTCACATTTGTTACCCTCCCCTTATACTAATGCAAGCCCAGGTGTGGCTGTGTGTCTCCTGCAGGGCTCTGCCAGATGATAAAGCCCTTGAGTGCTGAGCAAATGTGACCTGTGAGCAGCTGTTACCGCCGCAACTCCCACCGCTGGGGCATCCGGACCGGACGCCGGCCCAGGTGAGTAATCTTTTTTTTTTTAAAATTTACTACGGGGGGCATCAGGGCACAAGAGGGGGCACACGGGCTACAATGGGGCACCCTGGCTACAAGGGGGGCACACTGGTCAAGGGGCACACTGGCTACAAGGGGGGGCACACGGCTAAAAGGGGCACACGGGCAACAAGGGGGCACACGGGGTTAAAAAAAGGGGAAAAACCTGGCTACAATGAGGGCACACGGGCTACAGGGGGGCACACGGCACAATGGGGCATCACCGGCTACAAGGGGGGCATCACGGGCTAAAAGGGGGGGGCACACTGGCTACAAGGGGGCACACGGCAACAAGGGGGGCATCACTGGCAAAAAGGGGGGGGGCATCACTGGCGAAAGGGGGGTCACTGGCTAAAAGGGGGGGGGTCACGGGCTACGGGGGGGGCTCACGGGCTAAAAAGGAGGCACTTTGGCTACGGGGGGGGCATCTCTGGTAGAACGATATTATTAACTATAGTATAATAGTACTGTTTTAGGTCATTTTTCCCATTTTGGTTGGGTGGTGTCCCCGGGGTTTTTTTTAAGTGTAAAAATACCGCGCAAAAAAAAGGGGAAAAATCACTGATCTAGAGGGTTAATCGTTTGCTAGTTCCAATCTTGGCTGCTCTGCCCACACTGTGCAGGAGGCGGTGCTGATCGCTGCATCAATGGGCCTAGCTCAGGGGCCGGTCACAATTGTGAACCCTGCACCCTTGTACTAATGCAACCAGGTGAGGCTGTGTGTACAAATCCTGCAGGGCTGTGCACAGATGGTATACAGCATCTTAGTACAGAGCTATGTGACCTCCGTGTGCTGCTGTACAGGCCCTGTCTGGTGCTGTATGTATAAAGTTAACCTCACCTAGGAGCTTTCACAATGACTTTGCTGACTGTGGCCATTGATTCAGTGTAAATCTAGTATTACACAGACACAAAAACATGCATTGGTAAGAAAGGGCAACTTTGAAGGGGCTAAAATCCATTAAAAAATCCACAACATAATTGACATGATTTGAAATTCTGCAGTTTCTGGATGAGATTTGTAAAATCTTATTAAAATGTACTTTAATCTACTGTGGATTTTACCTGTGCAAGTCCTGAGGTAAAATTCTCATTGAATTCACAACATGTGAATTTAGCCTAACAGTACCTGCTTAGCTCTCTTTGCAGTAATAAGTGACCTCTTGTCCCCCCTTTTTGGAAACTTGCATTAAAATAAAAAGGGGGTTTTATAAAAAATGGGTAATAATTTTAGGTTAATTTTCTTTAAAAGAGTGTTCCGACACTAACAATTGCAAGTCAGGCTGCCGGCGCATTTGTGGCCCTGTAGGCGCCCCGGTGCCGGGGGCGAGTGGCTTGGGGTTGGGTTATGGGGCGCGGGCGCATCGCCCCCCGGGGGCATATACTACCATCCGCAATCCTGTCCATCCGCATCCTCCTGCCGCCCGCGGTGCCCGTCCTTAATGGTGTTTGCCCCCGCTGACCCTATATTAAGGCCCCACCCCCACTTGCCCCTGCTGGATCTTTGCGTTTTAAATCCTTCGGAAAAAGTGTTCGTAGCGCACTTGTGTTTTCCGTGTACCGAATTTCCGCCCTTCCACCGCCCACGAACCTTCCCGCCCCCCTGACCTGCCTGCCTTCTAACTACGTTTTTGCCCACACTTGGTACCTCCTGCACCTCGCTGCCCCACAAGCTAGTCGCTCAGGGGATGCCCGGGGGGGGGAACCCCACCACCCCGGGGGCTCTTTTGAACCCCGGGGAAACCCATTTGACTCCGCTCCCTGGCGGGGCTTTCCTCACTTGCGGTGGTCCAGTGGATCCACTATCTGCTCATCCTTTACAGTTAGTATGTTGGGGGCTTGATAAAAAATAGAAGGAAAAAAGAAAACTTACCTTCTAAGCCCTCCTGTTCCATCGCTGGTTGCCCCTTTTCCCGGCAGTACTTCCTCTATCATTTTCACGTAACCCATCACAAAATATTGTTTATGTTTGGTATACCCAGAAGTGACCGCTGGATGAAATGCCTGCAGAAATTCGTGAAGAAGAACATCTCCCCGCACGGGATCACCGTACGCGGTGGGGCGTACCCCCATAACAAAAACCCCTTTTAGGAATAAAGGTAGTCCTCCCCCCCGCCCGCGAAAAACGGCGAGCGGGGGGGGAAAGGGCGAATTATTTCCCTATAGGCCCCTATAAAAATGCAGGGCCAAAGGGCAAAAGCCCCCAAAATCCCCCGGCCGGGTTTGAGGGGAAAAACTCCCAATTTTTGCCGGTGAACAAGCCTTAGGCGAAACACACTTAACATACGTAAGTAAAAAAGTTTTTTAGGCGGTGTATAAAAAATGCGCAAAAAAAAAATGCTTTCAAAAAAAGAAGTGTTTTAAAGTTTATTTTTACCATTAACAACGAAAATGAACAAACAGAAATCTAAATTGTGACAGAAAGGGAGGGGGAAAAATATTAAAAGGGGGGGCCAAATTTTAAATTTAGGGGATATTCAAGGGGAACAATAAATGATTTATAAGTACCTATTTACAAGAAACAGTTTGTACAATGTTATTGCCCTTCACTTTTTTATAGAAATTTTTAAAGGGGGCTGTCTCATTACAAAGATTTGCTTTTAACTGTAGGGGAAAAGAAATGAAGAGTTTTTCTTTTAAAATTGCTTTGTTTATTCTTCTTTGTTGGGAGATAAAAGTGATTTTTTCAGGTCGAGTGCACTCAGTTTTCTCAGGTTCCACCTGCTCTGCCCGCTCTCTTTGTTTGTGTTATCTGACACAGTATGACTCATCAAGAGGTTGGACCAGAACGCCAGCAGCTTTAGAGGAATTTACATCTAACAAACCCAAGGGGATTACATGTTTACTTTTGCTTTTTTGAACTTTATATAAACACCCCCTGCTGTCATGCGATAATTAGCAGACCTTTGAATCAGACGAATTAATCACCCACAGCCGACCCGGAAGAGACATACTCTGTAAACAGCGTGCTTGACAACCCCCGTAATAAACACTGTACCACCCCAAAATTATGGAATAAATAAAACGGATCACCCGCTTTTTTTTTGTTTTACAACCGAAACCACTGGTTATCATGAACCCTTCTATAACCTGTGAAATTTTCCCTACCCCCCAGAAGACAAAAAAATTTGGTTCAACAAGCTTAGGAATTTTTGTGGGTTGGGTTTAAAAGAATGTTTTTTAAGTTTTGTTTCTGTACATAAACCAACCCAGCCATTTTCTGGGAAAAAAAAAATTGCACTTTTAATGTAAAACCTAAAAATGAAGGCCCAGTCCGCATGGGGGGTAGCGGGACCAAATATTAGAAAA
>JAODAL010071315.1:0-15571 GCA_025379985.1 Phyllomedusa bahiana
CCACATTAGTATGTTTGTCCACATCTTCACGGCCAAAAGCTGTTGCCCAATGGCAGTAGCCTCTTTACGTTTGGGGGAAATTTCCCCCGGCCCCCACTGCAGGGGAATTTTGGGAAAGGGTTTAAGGAACATAAAGAGTTTGTATGTTGATTTGTCCCCCAAAGTCCCCCCAAAAATTTGCTAATCAAGTAATTTTTTGGCATGTGCTGGAAAAAACAGACGCCCAAAATCTTTGTACCAGTAATTTTGGGACACCTTCGTGGTCTTGTAGTGTCTAAGCCTCAATGGGAAAAAAACCCTTTTTGGGAGCACAAGAGGAACCAAAAAAAATTTCAGGCAGGTTATTTTAATTTTTTTTTACGATCGGCATTATATACAATATATTTTCCATACAAAATCGGAGGGCAAATTTAGGTTATAAATAGCGACCTTTTTAAACATACAAAGGGGATTTTTGACTGTGCCTTTAAGCCCAAAAAACAAAAAAGTAATGTAGCTTTTGATGTTAAAAACCGTCATAATTTTGATGGGGTTTTAAATCTATTAAAACAAATGACCTAGGATAAAGTATCCTTTAAAAAATATAATCCTATAAACCCCCTGATAAATGAATTTTGGGGCATTTGCCCTATTTGGGTTGGGTGGCCATGGTCATTTCAAGGTTTTCAAGGGGGGGGTTAATTTAAATTAAAGGTTCCCAAAAAAAAAAAAAGGAAAAAAAAAAGGGGGGGCGGGGAAAAAAATTTTTTAAATTTTTTTTTTTAAAAATTTGTTTTTTTTGCCCTTTTTCCATTTTTGGCCCAAATTTTTTTTTTTTTTTTTTTTTTTTTTTTTTAAAAAAAAAGAATTTTGAAATGCAAAAAAAAAATTCCCAAAAACTTTTTTAAAAAAAGAAAACTCTTTAAGCAATTTTTCTGGGCCCCCCAGGTTTTGGGAAACCCAAAAGAATTAATCTTCAGATAAATTAAATTTTTAAATTCCTAACTTATACTGTGTTTTTTCCCAAAAAAAAAGACAGGGGGCTTATATTAAATTTTTAATTTTTCCCAAAAAAGGGGCCCTTTGGGGGGGCTAAAATTTTTGGGGGGAGGGGGGCTTTTTTTCCTTTTTTTTTAAAATGAACAGGTTTATTTGGGAACCCGCTTGGCCTGGGGGGCATTTTTGTTTGGGGGTTCCCTTTTGGGGGGAAAAACTTTCTGGGAAAAATACAAGCAAACCCGCGGGTTTTTTTTATACACATACCAAAACTTTTCTTGGGTTATTGACCTTTTGGTTTTTTTGCACTGTTTTGCACCCTATAATGTATGTATATATAATATAAAATTAAAATATATATATTTTATATATATATATAAAATTAAAATATATATATTTTTATTAAAAAATTATAAAAAATAAATACACAGGGCAGTCCCCGGGTTTCAAAGTTTTTGGGACTGTAAGGGTTTGTTCTTAATTTGAATTTTTATGAGAAATTTGGGAAAAAGGTAATTTTATTAAATTTAACTCCAGCAAAAAATTTTTTTTTTTTTTTTTGGAAATTTTTTTTTTTTTTTTTTTTTTTTTTTTTTTTGGGTAGTGCTTTTAACAGTTTTTACATTTGTTTTGCTTTTTTTGTGGCCCCTGTTTAGAAGATTTTCACCTCAATTTCTTAATTTTTATGTGCTTCTGTGGCCAAAGCTGGCACTTGGTTTTTTATGGGGGTATGACCCCCCTTTGTGTGGGGTCAGCCAAAACCCGCCAAAGCATCAAAAGTCTTTCCCTTTTAAAATAGGGAAGGGAATTTTTAAGTTTTGAAAAAATATGTAAGTTGGGGGGGGGGGCTGCCGGCCCCTTTATTAAAGGGACACCATTGCTAAGTAAAAAGGTTTTTTTTGGAAAAAGGGGGCCCCCTTTTTTTTCCTTCAGAACTGCCTTTAATTTTTTCTTGTTGGGGATAGATTCCACAAGGTGTTTTCAACGATTTTTCTCAAATTTTGGGCCAAGGGGGGCCCAAAAGGTAAAGGGGTTTTAAAAAAAAAAAAATTTTCCCCCCCCCCGACCCCACCACCCCCGGCCCCCAAAAGGGTTTATAACAAGGCAGGATGGTCCATGCTTTTTATGGGTTTTTGACGCCCAAAATTTGAAATTTTCCCTCCCCAAAAAGGGCGCAAACGAATCGAAAAAGGGGGGCCATCAAAACCCCAGGCAAAGTTTTTTTTTTCCAATCTTCTACTGTTTAATTTCCCATGAGCTTTTGGGGAAAAAAGGAGCCTCAGTTTCCTGTTCTTAAACTGAAAGGAAGGGGGACCCGGGGGGGGTGGTCTTCTGGCTTTCTGTAGCCCAAACTGCCCAAAGTTCGCCGGGACTTGCCGTTCCCGAGATGCTCTTCTGCCCCCACCTTGGGTTTTAACGGGTGGGTATTTGATTTACTGTTGCCCCTTTTATCAAATCGAAAACCTTCCCGCCCAACCCCCTTTTAACCCCTGGCATAAAACAAGGCATTTCTGCCCCCCAAAAAACGCCCCACTCACTGGATGTTTTTTCTTTTGGGGCCCTTCTCTGTAAACCCCAGAGTTTGGGGGGGGCGGTGAAAACCCCCGGGGATCAGCAGTTTCCCGAAATCAAACCCAAATCCTTCGGGGACCAACAACCTTTTACGTTCCAGGGACTCAAATCACCTTTCTTTCCCCCTACTGATGCTTTGGGTTTTTTAACTGCAGGAGATTGTTTTTGACCATGTCTACATGCCTAAATGCACCCGCGTTTGCCGCCATGTGATTGGCTGAAATTTGAAAATTTTAAGGGGGTTAAAGAGGGGGAAATTGGACAGGTTTTTTTGGGCCTAATTAAAGGGGGGCCGGGTTTAGTGTAAAATATTTTTATATTTTTAAAAATATAAATATATAAATATTTTATAAATTTTTAAAACACACACAAAAACCCAACACCCACACACACAGTGCATAAAACCTACAGTCAAAAAACCATGGGTCCTGTGTCTACTCTTTTAGTTTCCTTTTTTTTGAAAAGTGGGCCAAAGCTGGGGAAACCCCCGAAATCCCCGCAAGTCACAGTAAACCAAAATTTTTAAAATAAGGGGGTTCTTTTTGTGATTTTACAAATTTTTGTGTGAATTTTTGGAAAAGTGAGTGTTTTTTATTTTTTGTTTTTGTGTAATACATTTAACTTTCACTTAAACATGGGGACCTATGGTGGGTGGGAAGGGGGCCCGCAAAATCATGGGGGGACTGTGACATCACCTCAGGGAAAAAAAGCCTTTTAAAACACTGGAGGCCCCCACAAAACCTGCCCCGCCTAACAGGCCCGTTTAAAGGGGGTTGGGGGGGGGGGGGCCGAAAGGGGGGGGCCAATGGACCCAGGGGGCAAACAAACCCGGGGGACATCACCCTTGGGGGAAGGGGGCTTTGAAAATAGGGCTTTTTTTTGGATTTGGGTTTTTATATTTTAAATCCTACCCAAAAGTTGTGAAAATTTAAGGGGGGAAGGGGCTTTTTTGGGGGAGTGCTTATTTTTGGAAAATGTTGTGATAAATGCTTTAATAAATGTTATGTTTTATTAGATGTCAAGGTTCACTGTACGCAGTTTTGGCTTTTTGTGCTAATCTCTGCTTTTCAGTTTGGGTGGGTTTTTTCAATCCTTTTTTTAAAAATCTTACATAAAATCTGTGGATTTATTTTATTTTTTGGGGCTACCCAACCTTAAATCTTACAAAAAATTTACAGCTGCAGCATACAAAGAAAATTAAAGTGAGCACTATTATCAAGTTTTGTAACCCAAATCTCTCTTTGGGATGGTTCCAGTGGTCTGGGAAACTGCAGTTTCCAGCTTTGGGAAACCACAACTTCCCCTTTATGCCCATTGTTTTAGATTATATTTAAATTTTCATGATGGGGATGTAGTTTCCCCCCAGTTTGCGGGCCACTGGGGGTTTGAACCCTCAATATCAAATCCTGGAAGACCCCCCTTTAGGGTCGGGTTTAAATTTTAAGGCTCTTTGGGTACTATAGAACCATTTGGGAACATTACAGTGTATGTTTGCATATACAGTATATTTCGATTTTACTTTTAAAAAAAATATACTTTAAAAAGGGGAACCAAAAATGTGTGTATTTTAAATGATACCTATCTATCAGACAGTGGAGTATGTTTACAAGAGGGAACCCCATTGTAGTGATTAAACTAAATCCCTTCAGATATGGGGCCAGTTTATGCCACCCAGGACAGACGGTACATTGCCCCCCCCCCCCCCCTTACCTCAAAATTTTTAAAGGGGTTTTTTCCATGAAGTGACTTCCTTTCCCGTTATCTTGTAACAAAAAAAAAACTGCTGTGTCATGAACTGCTGCAGGGGAGAGACAAGAGGGGGCCCCCAAGTAGAGGAGTAAGAAAGGGGAGTGTCGCAATGTTTAGTAAGATAATTCCATTACAAAGTGGATTCTCTATACAGCAGACAAACTCATACCTGCACTTTCTCCACAGCCCCTTCAAAGCCCCATTCATTTCCCTGTCATCAGATAAGAAGTGCGGGACAAAGAAGCCACCAGATCAGTCTCTCAGCTCCTGTCAGCTTCCTGGTCGTGTCTAATGCAATCTTTTAAGTAACTAAGAGCTTGTAAAGAAAGCTGCAGCTCTCACAGGCTTCACTTTTTGTAATCACATATATTTAGAAAAGTGATTAAATACCCATTTTGGAGGATCCCACATAACATTACATCGTGGCAAAACCCCTTTAAGTGTAATAGGAGAAGGGGAATGGCATGAAGGAGGGCATCTGTTTTTTTTTTCTTTCAACCATTTATTAGTTTACTGGTATGCCATAGCAATGACTACCATGTGAGCTGCAGAAGTTACGGATGAGGGAGCGCCCCCTCTGACTGGCTGCAATAACAGTAAAAAAAAAAAAGAACCGAGCATCACCCTCTCTTCGCTGTCACAAGTAATTTATTTTGAGGATTAGTCACACAGTTGTAACTAGGTGGGCATTGTGTTTTGAGCTCCTGGCTGGTAAATATTTAATTTACTTTTGAAGTTAGTTACTTAAGTCAAATTATAATATTAATAAAATAGTAGCTTTTGTTTTATTGTTGATACCAAGTCTCTGTATTAAGGATGCTCATGATAAATACTGTGACCCTTATCATCCAATTAATGTGTGTTGACTCTTACATAAATTATCACAAGGCATTATGGGAAAAGAGCTGGAAGCTCAAGCGCCCTGAATGTAACAAATCCTCAAATTGCTTCTGACTCACTGAGTCTTTGGAAAGCAAAAGGGATATGAGCAAAGCCAGCAACACTTATCAAACTACAGCTTTTTTTTGATTGAATAAAGAGTTTATTAACAACCAAATCGTCTAATACATACACACACCTACTCATCTAAATACAGCTGTTTTGGGGTTTTTGCCCCTCATCAGTGCAGAGCAAAGCTGGCTGGCTGGGAGGCAATGAGTGACTCAGAAAGCGAAATATCTCTCCTTGGGGAGAGCAGCATATAGGTGTGTGGGGATTTGAAATTCCATTTTTGCACTCCACTAAGTATCTGCATATCACAAGGCATTATGAGAAAAGAGCTAGAAGCTCAATAGAGGGTGGTTGAGCTTCCAGCTCTTTTCCCATAATGCCTAGTTATATGCAGAGCTTAGTGGGGTGCAAAAAGGCAATGCCAAATCCCCACACACCTATATGGTGCTCTCCCCAAGGAGAGATATTCCCATAAATTAAGTTAATATTATAAGTGGTGGTGACTCTGGTTCCATGTAGTTCCTTTCAAAAGCGGATCTCTGCACAGGTTCTGATCAGTCAATAGTAAAGAGAGGGAAAACAACAAAGACTGGACTCGCTCTTTTTAAGGTTACCGTAGCTAAAACATGTTCTGTCTGTAAGGTATGTACAGATGCAAGAAAAAGTGAGTGAAACTGTCATGATCATGCCAGAAAGAACCCCAGCTTTGAGTTCTGGTCGCCGGCCACGGCCGTTGCGAGGTAAGCCATGGTTTCTGACATAGTGTCTACATTTGTGTTTACTACATAGTTGCCAACTTTTGAAAGTGGAAAAGCAGGAGATCTTGTTGGTATGCCATGCCCCTTCAACAAGCCCCACCCACTCCACCTAACTGCATAACGGCTTTGGAAGAAAGCCAGGTAGATGTCCTTATAGCCAGGTGGTAGCTCCCCATAACCAGTTAGTGCCCCTTACAGGCACTAGTAAAGTAATTGCCCCCTTGTAGCCAGGTAGAGCCCCCTCTGGAGCCAGGTAGAGCCCAATTTGTAGCCAGGTAGCCGCTGCGGCCGCTTCACCCGCCTGTAGGAGCGGCCCCAGAGTAGCACACCAGCGCTACTTTGGAGCCGCGGTCATTTAAAGAACCCCCGCTGCTCTGCTGGGGTGGCGGGGACCCGCATTAGCGGGACCCCCCCGCCAAAAGCGGGAGAGTTGGCATGTATGGTTTACTAGGGTGAACTGGGTTTTCTCCCTGCTATCTTGATTGATTCCTGGCCGACACCCGGGCCAGGAATCGTCCAGCACCCCACGGATTAACCTGGCTCCTTGCTCCTGGGTGATTGACAGCTCTATCTGCCTATCTGGTCTTCCATTTCTTCCTCCTATTGCTTTGTCCTTAGTTCTCCTGGAAGGTATTTTAGGGCTCTTCTGTCTCCTCTCCTTGCTGGTTATACTGGTCTGTTTCTGCCTATAACTCGCCCTCTCTATTCTGTGCCTCCCTGGTTACCTTTATCTGCTTGGATCACGTCTATTCTTCTGCCTTCTGACTTTGTACCGCGTTCCCGATAGTTACCGACCTGGCTTGCTTGACCTTCCCTTATTGTGTTTGTATTGTTTGTCTGCGTCTTGTCTTTTGACGCTAGTAAGTATAGTGCTCAGTCTTCTGGTTGGGGCCGACCTATTAAGGAGTCGGGCACCTCAAAAGGCAGGGACAGGGGTTGGGACCAGTGTCAGGGCCTCACACTGTCTGTGTCTGTTCGTGCGCCCCTGACTGGTCCCTTACAGAAACACTTTGAATTATCTGTATTTTTGCATTGATTATTAGTCATATGTGGTATGAGTGTGACCTAATTCACCAATATAGAAAAACACAACCTAACTAAACTGATAAAACACGCGCAAATAGTTGTATTGTTCTTGTCTTCTATTGAGATGATTGGTCTTAAAGGGGGATCTACATGTTATCAAATGCAAGGGTTCACTTTCTCCGTGCTTAAAGTGATTGTCTCACTACATCGATTCACCTTATCTCTGTCCTGTTTTCTCAGTTTCATTTTTGAATTCATTGGTGTTTACTGACTTTATTGACTTTACAGGCCTGCAGTGACGAGCTGCTGAGGACACCAGGTCTGTAGCTATAACGACCAGTGTTGACAGCCTATCAGGAGAGATCGAACAGGTCTGTAACTATAGCGACCTGAGGAGCTGATGCAGCCCATACAAAGGGGATATCTAGGAATAGTAGGACACTGTTAATAGACATATATTGCAAAGTGACTTGTTTTTTGCAAGATCTTTAACATAAAAAGCAATCCTTGTAGTGAGACAACCCCTTTAATAAAAGAAATAGACAGAACATTAGATTGAGTGCTATTATTTTAGGCCCATTTCACATCTGTATTAGAAGTTCTGTTCAAAGTCTACGTTGCAGAGTTACAATGCTTACCTCATGTTACTACCACGGCTACTACCCCTGCTCTTCTATACTAACCTCTCTGCGCTCCTGCTTCCCTGCGCTTCACTGTCTGCTGACGCGCGCTTCTCCGTTCCCTAAGGCGCGCGGGATCTCTGTTAAATTTGAAGGACCAGTGCGCTGGTAATTGGTGCTGACCCTATATTTTCTGATCACTTCCTTTGCTTCCTGCTGGATATACAGTGTCCTGAGCCTTAGATAAAGCGATAGTTTACTCTTCTTGTCTTAGCGTGTACCTTGAGCTCTTCCTCCGTCCTCTCTCCATGTTCCATCTGCTTCCAGCCCTGACCATCCTGCTTGTCCCTGACCACAAGCCTGTCTTATGGTTTTATATCACGCTACACCTCCGCTGCCACCGCAAGCACGTCGGGTCAGGGGTAGCGACCTGGGGGGGGGGGGGGTCTCTTGCCACAACAAGGCCAAAGCGCCACGCGGTGGGCGCGGTTGAAACGCAGGAGACCCTTAAATTTTACTCCGTGACGTGGCTTACATGATTGCTTGTGATGGTCCAGTAGTCGTTACAGTCAACTCTAGTTACACCTCATGACTGCTCTTGTTCTATCGCTGCAGCCAGCCCGTGATTGCTTCGGCCTGTGAATGACTAGGCTTGTCACGTGAAGGATGAATGGGCTAAGGTACTGCTGGGATCACTAGCACAGTGACAGAAGGAGAACATCCAGGAGGTAAGTATTCTACTTTTAATCTATTTCTCATCCTGTCCCTTGTAAGGGATTAGTCCCAACGGCAGGCTTACACAAGCAGGACCACAGTAAAAGTTTGTGCAAAACAACGGGTGCATTTATTGTCTTGCCATCCATTTCTCCAGCAAACATAAGCAGCAAACAAAAAAACAAGGCTTACTTCAGCCAGCACACAGATGTCCCACCACAGTCTTTAGCCGCAACCGCCAGGCACCTATGTAACAGGCACAGTCCGTGTTGCCCACAAGGACTCTCACCCCTCCAGTGTGGTGTAAGGCACGGCTCCTAGTGAGGACCTTTGTGCTTCTCTCAGCATCCGAGGTTGTTATTCTCCAGCAACCTGCAGGAAGACTGAACCACCTACACACACACCCAGCTCACCTGACCTCCAGGCTTACATAGTCCTTCCTAAACTCTGGCCTGGACCTGAAGTGGGAGCAGTCATCCCACCCAGCTCTTTGACTGCTCCAGTGAAAGGCCGACCCAGACAAGCTGTGGTTGCAGACAAACTAACTTTAACCCCTTAATGACTCTGGACATATGAGTACGTCCCAGGGTCGCTAAGGGGCTTTGCAGGGGGATCGCCGTTAAAAACACCCGGCAGTAACAGCGCCGGTGGGTGGTGTCGCCCGCTGGCGCTGTTTAACCCGTCAGACACCGCGGCAGAGATGGCCGCGGCATCCGAATGAATGACGATCGGTGCCGTGCACCGATCGTTAGGGTCATCGGCACCGCGGCAGCATAGCTGCAGCGATCAGATGACCGGACACGGCAGTGGGGAGCCCTGTGCACGCTCCCCTCACTGCCATGTCCCAGATTGCCCAACTTCCGGCCATAGACAGGAAGTGGGGAAACCGCCATCTTTGTACACCCTAATGCATTGCCTATGCAATGCATTAGGCTGTATTAACAATCGCGCCCCTAGTGGTCAAGCACCATAGGGGGACTCAATGTTACAGTGAAAAATAAATAAATAAATAAAGTTTTAAAGTACAAAAAAAAAGTATTAAAAGTTCAAATCACCCCCCTTTCCCCATTTTACAAATAAAATCATTAAAATAATAAAAAAAAGTTACACATATTTGGTATCGCCGCGTCCGAAAAAGTCCGATCTATAAAAACATAATTTATCCCGTACGCTGAACACCGTAGAAGAAAAAAAATTCCAAATGCCAAAATTGCTTTTTTTGGTCGTTTTACGTCACTCAAAAAATGGAATCAAAGTGATCAAAAAAGTCGCATGCATTCCAAACTGCTAGCGATAATAAGTACACTTCAGCCCGCAACAAATGCACCCTCACTGACGTCTGTAGGTGTTAGTACAAAAAAGTTATTGGTCGCACAAAATGGCGCCGCAGCGCAAATTTCAAAAATAGAAAATGTTTGGAATTTTTTTACGGTACGGAAACCCTACATGTTTGGTATTGGTGGATGCGCATAAACCTGTAGAATACAGATAACACATTCTATATTATATTTACCGAAGATTGAACGCCATAAAAGCAAAACACCCGGAAACATGGCGAAAATATGGTTTTTTTCACAATTAGTCCCACTTGGAATTTTTTTGCGCTTTCCCAGTATATTGTACAGCACAGTGAATAACACCATTAGAAAGTACATCTTGTCCCGCAAAATAAAAACCCTCATATGTCTATGTAGATGGAAAAACAAAAAAATTATGGCTCTGGGAAGGCGAGAAGGGAAAAACGAACGTGTCAACAACAAATAACGCCGGGTCCTTAAGGGGTTAAATGTGTCAGTGGCCTAATGCCGTTGACACCAAAATATCTGGCCTTCACTCCAACAAAGCCAGGAACTTTGGTGATACACACCTCCCATTTATAACAAGGCCGTGAGACGTCCAACACCCTATGTACTAAGGAACAGTCTGTAGTGTCGGAACACTCCTCTAATGGTGTCTTCAGGCATCGTTGGTATCTGGGGCTGCCATTATTTTTGGCTTTCTTCTACAATGTCGGAACCGGAAAATGTATATTACAACCCACGTGTGGGCCTAACCATGGTTAGAGTGTGACATATTGTATTAGTTATCAACGCAGGAATGGAAATAATTACAAAGAGTTCACTTTTTCTTGCTATTGTATGCCTTTGGTAAGAGAACTTACAAAACTTCCATGGGGCCAAACAGCAAAGCCTGAAGAATTGCTCCATTATCTCATGAGCCCTATCGGTGTCTTTCCATCCTTTCTTTGTCTCTCAGTCCTCTCCTTTTATCTGCACATTTAGTTTTAACCCCTCTATTATTCCTAATCCCCACCTCTGAGGCTCTAATATCATTAAAAGATCCCCAACCAGATTAAACTTTCTACCCTGTTAGGCCCAATGGAATCTGTATTCACTCGCCTTTAAGTATTATCGGAATATTTCCTTAATTGTGTACTTAAAGCTCATTTGCAAAATGTTATAATTTTTACTGCATAAATAATTTACCTAAAATGTTGAATCACATTGCAAATACATTGCACTACTTATCTTGTCTCGAGTTATAGCCTGTTAACAATACCCAGAATTAGTTTATCGCTTTACTGGCCAGGGAATCCTTATGTGCATAGAGCTGAAGATAAGGTTTCAAGTAGACGTGAATCAGAGAAAGTTCAGAACTGAGATGAATACCTGATAAAACCAAAGATCTTTTAGGTACAAACTTTAAAATCTGTTGCATGAAACCTGTTCAGTCAGCCTATGCCTTTTGAACGAGTGCTTAGTCAGGGGCATAGTTCTAAGGGGTTGTCTCACTACAAGGATTGCTTTTTATGTTAAAAATCTTGCAAAAACAAGTCACTTTGCAATGTGTCCATTAACATTGTCCTACCTATTCCTAGTTATCCCCTCTTGTATGGACTGCATCAGCTCCTCAGGTCACTATAGTTACAGACCTGTTCGATCTCTCCTGATAGGCTGCCAGCACTGGTCGCTATAGCTACAGACCTGGTGTCCTCAGCAGCTTGTCACTGCAGGCCAGTAGTAGCCATTACAAGCCAGTAAACATGGCCCTGAATTCAAAAAAGAAACTGAGAGAACAGGACAGAGGTAAGATGAACTGCTGTAGTGAGACAACCCTTTAAAGGGGTTTTGCCAAGAAGTGAGTTCCTTACCTAACAGGCTGATACTCCCCTCTTAAGTCTTGAAAAAAGGGGCGTTGTGTTTCTGTGTTTAGAAAAACAAGTACCTCCTCTGTGATGTCATCGCACCACCTCCCATGCACGCCCCCGAGGCTGATATTCAGTCTCTGTAGTTGAGCAAACATGTTATTTGGCTAAACCACAGAAGATGACTATATTGTGCACAAGCTCTACAGGTTTTGTGTTCTCCCTCTTATCTGCTCAGGAGAGAAGATAAGATCCGAGGAGGAAGATCCAAGCGGGGGGAGGGAGGAGGGTAGTAGAGACAGAATCGCTGTACTGTAATTATATAAGTAAACATACAGGGAGCGACTGCTGCAGGGGGGAGGCAGAAGGGCTGAGCACAGAGCTTACTGATAATTACATTACAACCAGCGGATTCTCTATACAGCAGACACAGGTTCTGAAACAGAGCACAGCTAGTGCACATGCCCAGAAGCACTGCTTTGTTTTCCCTACTCCCTTCAAAGCTCGTTCATGTGCCCTGTTTCAGATAAGAAGTGCAAACAACGCAAGCGCGGCCAGACCAGCTTCTGGTCGTAGTTAATGTAAGCAGGAAACTAAGGGGATCTAAGCCAGGCTGCAGCTCTCACAGGCTACACTTTTTTAAATCACATATATTTAGAGAAGTGATTAAATACTCATTTTGGAGGATCCCACGTCAACATTAGATCGTGGCAAAACCCCTTTAAGGCTCACGGGCCATGGTGCAAGAATTCATTTTGGTTTTCCCCACACAACCTTCATTCATGGCTGCCGGCTGTAGCCCACCCAAAACTGTCAGCTGAATTGCTAACAACGCTCACTCCAAACTTTTGCAGCTAGAGAGCCCTTAGGGACATGTACACTGTTTCCTCTAAGCCCTGAATAGATATTAACATACAGGGCCTTAAGAATTAGCTACATGGAGCTAGATATAAAAAGATTATTGTCTGGTGGTCTATGGCAATAAAAGAGTCAATGTCAGAATCCCTGGTAGTGCAGGGCAGTAAAGAGGTTAATGTGGGAATCCCGGATGATCTATAAGAGTAAAGGGGTTAATGTAAGAATTCCTGGTGGTCTAGAGAAGTAAAGGATTTATTGTTAGTGAATGAGGAAGTTAATTCCAGTGTCCTTTGTAGGTAAAGGAGGATAAATGGGTTAATGTAAGTATCCCTGGTGGTTTAGGTTAGTCTGATGAGTAATTCCAATATGCCTGATGAAGGAAATGGTTAATGCTGTTTAACTGTGGTTGAGGGACTGTTCCGAAAAAACAGTGCAGGAAAGAGATAAGTGAATGGCTGCATAGTTCTCTCAGTGCTATACTGTAATTTAGTAGTGTTCTGCTTGATCATTAAAATGTGTTCTCACTGCATTGATTAAAAATGTAGGAAAAGATGGTAAATAAAGACCATTACCAGATATATTGCTGTTCTGAATTTACTTCCCTTTGTAGCTAGATCATTTCTTTTCTCCTGCTTTCCTGCTTGTGTACTCAAGCTTTCCTAGGTTACCAACTACCTCGATGTGCTCTAACGCTGACCCTGGAATGGTGATTAAACTCCCTGCTGTGTCTTATCAGCAGCACAGGAGCTTTTTTTTTATCTTTCTTACTGATAAACTTTAACCCCTTAAATCGAGTGTTACCATTCATTCATAATTCTGATGGCTTCACAGCTAAAAATTATAAAAAAAAAAAAATCGAAGGGCAGCATGTATGAACGGGGCTGCGCCAGAAGTCTGTCGTCTTTTCAACCTGAAGACTAGCGCAGTCCTGTGCAATTGATGTATGAGCAGGGCACTCCAATATCAGGCACATTACAGGGCACCTGCGGCACTTTGTAATGCGCCTGAGATGGGAGGGGGCGTGCTGGAGGCGTGTCACACTACAACCGAATGAATCTACACATTTACAGCTTCAGTACGGCAAATCCAGGCGCATTACTGCTGGAACAGGTAGAGCACTTTAAAAGTGGTTTACCTGAGCCAGAAGTGTCGCTTTGTAGCTAGAAAGAGCTAACTCTATAACCCACAGTAGAACAGGTTCATAGATTCAGGCACATTCTACGCTACTAATGCATGCAAAAAAAAAATGGTGCCTGGGCACCAAAAATCATACATGTCGCCCTAAATTTTTACACAGAAATTGCTTTGGTGATTTCTATTTTGTGCTGTATTGTGATGTTAGAAAGACTAAGGGCGATATTTATAAACGGAATTGCGCCAGTTTTCTGGCGTACTTTGAGCCAAAAAACCTGTCATAGCCCTGTTTGGTAGATGTATGAACAGCCAAACACCTAAAATCTGGGGCGTTGTGCGATAGACCCGACACTTTTGAATGCGCAAATTCAACGGGGGCGTTTGACGCCAGATTCGTGCAGTTAGACGCATTTATAAATATCATGTCAAAATGTGGCACAAAACTGTCGTTACAAGCCAGACCAAGTTCAAAGTGGTGTGACTAAAAACCGGATTTGTGGTAGGTTTAATTAATTAATTTATATTTATATTTTATATTTAATTTTATATTATATAATTTTATATTTGTTGGATATGTCATTTTACATTAATTTTTTTTATATAATTTTATATTCACTTTATATTATGTAATTTTATATAGTTTTAGAATTAACATAAGTTAGTTTCTAGCACTTAAGTTATGTTATTTCGAGCCAAATTTTTATTTTTTGCTGTTGGCGCCAGTTGCCTGTTGACTCTTTTCTGGTGCACTTACGATGCGTCACATTTATGAACGGCACTATAACACTTTCATACATACTGTCGCACTCTACACTCACCTAATGCACCGTACAACTGCATGGGCTCCAATAAAGTGTTAGTAAAGGGTTAGGGGAGTGTCTGACAATGTAATGGACTGGAGCAGGGGGCAGAGGAGAGGGTGAAAGGAGTCATAGTTTTAGTCATCTCTCACTGTTGTCACAGCAGCTTCAACTCTAATCACACCTCTCATGCCCTGTTCAGGGACCTAAACAAACAAAAGGGTGGGGAAACTGCAATTTAGAGTAGATGGCAGTACTCTTACCCCAAGGCCACACTCCATGATGGTGGTGGTCCTCCTCTGCTGTATGGATGTTGCGGTGTTGTAAGGAGGTGCCCATCATGGTGGTGCAGGAAGCAGGAGGTTGGATTCAGGCATCACTTGACCCTTTTATTTCTCAGCAGGTTGTTAAACATGGCATCTCTCTTTATTTACAGTCATATGAAAAAGTTTGGGCACCCCTATTAATCTAAATCATTTTTTGTTCTAAATATTTGGGTGTTTGCACACCATTTAAATTTTTATATATCTAATAACAATATTTTCACATTTTGGGTTTTTTACAATAAACCTCATTTCAATCCGGGAAAAATTTACTGTGTCCCTCATTTAATATATCAAATTGAAATGGCTGTTGCAAACACCCAAAAATTTTTTAACTAAAAATGATTTAAAAATTAATGGGGTGCCCAAACTTTTTCATATGACTGTATAAATTACAATCCTAGCTAGATTCCCTTCTAAAATGGTCCCTTATTTGGATGCAGCCTTGGTACTGCAAGGAGTTTGCAAAAAACCCCAGGGGAAATGACATCCTAAAGGCCCGTTCACTGCACAAAAAACGTCAGTTTTTTCAGCGTTTTTCTTTTTTTTAAAAAGTGGAAAAAGACTTAATCCTCCCCATAGGTTCTATTGTAAAAACGTCCTGCTGTCTACACTAGCGCTTTTTTTTTGCTGTTTTTTTTCATGGGCGTATTTTGCAACATGCCTAAAAAACGCCCGACCGGGAAAAAATTTACTACAGGAGTCTAGGAAAAGCGCCGGGCCTTTTGGTGTGTTTTTTTGGGGCCCTTTTCCTGGGGTTTTTTGCCGCAATTTTCAATGAAAACCCCCCCAGGGGACCCAAGTCCACCATAGGGGGTGGTAAAAAAAGGTTAATCCTTATCAAAATTTTCATACAAGGTCTGAGTGCCTTTCTTTGTACCTTTTGTAATCAAATGACATGCTTTTGGTCGCTAAAGATTTTTGCGCAATTCTATTTTTTTTTCGC
>JAODAL010071316.1:0-15571 GCA_025379985.1 Phyllomedusa bahiana
TTTTCCCTGTTTTTGAGTGATAATATAAACATCCATTAACTTGGAAATGATGGTTTATAGATCTTATATACTTTAATAACACAATTTTGAGAATATTTTAAATTACCTATACATATATTTAAATTGGCTGTATGGTGAATGATATTCATATACATCCTCTCACTATGTTGCAATGTTATCTTATGGTATATTATAAAAAAAACTGTTTCTGTGCCCTTAATTGTAAAAATGCTGGATTTTAAGATTGTGCTGTAATGTACAGTATATTCCATTGTACCCACAGTCCGGGTCCCACTGGTACATTGAGTAAGAGCTGGTGTACCAATGTTTTATTTGTGTCATCATTCTTTGGCTGCTATCCTGCCAAAGGAAGAGGTGCCAGTCAAAAAGGGGCCAGCACGTAGTGCCCTGCATCTGATTTAGAGGTGTACTTTTTAACACTAGAAGTGCTACTTCATTTCTAGGTGGCGTTTAGGTGCATCCATATAGCGAAGTGTTTTTGATGCCTTGGGGGCAACCTGTCTGCAGCAAGTGCAGGAGTAACAGTAAGACATGGTGCAAAACTAGGTAGAAGTACAGCCTGGACTGCCACCGAGGAGCACACTGACCAGACTATAAAGAGACCAGCAAAGTGTCTAGTGCCCAAGTAGGTGTTGAGCCTCTGAAGCCAGTGTGTGAGGGTTGTGTATGTTAAATATACGGGACAAGTCCTGGATAAAGAAGCCCTTACTTGGAGATTTTTGAAAGCTGCAGAGGCTGGTGAAAACCAGTTGCAAGGGAACCAGTGGTTGAATATTGTCCAGAGCACTGTTAAAGCCACAGCAGCTTAGCGAAAGGACTTATTGTGTTGTAGTGTGCTGGAAGCCTACACAATGCAGATTTAGAGAGATTATGTGCTAGAAGAGCAAAAAGGAGATGTCTCCACAAGTAACTGTGTCAGATAGAGACTGGAATAGGGATCCAGGTATGTAGAAATAAAGAATAGTTCAAGCAGCACCAGAGAAAAGGATGTAAAACTAAAGTTACTATCAATCTGTACTCTGTTGTTAAACAAGTTAAAATGGTACTCTTAAGAGATGACACCTCATTAAGGACTATGGATTAAGAGACCGTTCTCAGCATTTGCATCTCCAACTGTGATTTATTTGTAAACAAAATGTGTATGACTGGGATGGTCAAGGTGATTCGAAGAATTGGTAGTGGCATAGCCAGCACAGATACCTGGAAAGTTGCAAGTGGCAAGTTATCCTTGTGAACAATGTCTTGGCATGACATTCTGCAGTAGGATGAGAGTAGGAAATATAGCTGCACAGAAAGTTTAGGCAAAAGCAAACACCTGACTTAAGAACAACCTGACATATATATATAAGGGCAAGGTGGTGAATGGGGTATACATAGGCCCCAGAGTTCTCACTCAGGTATGGCGAGACTAATACATGTCACCAAGAGACCTGGCCTCGGTGGGGGTAGAAGCTGTCACTTTATTTGTGTCAGCTGCATTTGGCACATGTTTAGCAAAAGTAGTTTAGCTGTGGAAAAACAGCTTAGTCCGGGACGGTTTTCACCGGGAGCAGTCAAAGAGTTGGGTGGGTGACTGCTCCCCGTGTTCCAGTGCCAGGATTTCGTCTGGCTATATAAGTCAGCTAGTTAGCTGACTGGGTGTTGGTCTGTAGTTACAAGCCAGGAAGCTTGGGGCCTGAGAGGCCACACCAAAAAAAATATCCTAAGCAACAGTTCGGTAGTAAGGACAACTATTGTTTAGTTAGTGCTCGGATGAGCAGTACTTTATTTTGTGTATCATTTGTTTTGACACACGGTTTGGCTGCCATCTTGACAATAAACGCCGGACCAGAACCAGGCTGTCTGTGTCTCCATTTCCCTGGGACTTTGCTGTACCACCGAACGTACCCGCTTACAATATATATATACACACAGTGAAGGAAATAATTATTTGATCCATTGCTGACTGTGTAAGTTTGCCCACTGACAAAGACATGAACAGTCTATAATTTTAAGGGTAGGTTAATTTTAACGTTGAGAGACAGAATATCAAAAATAAAATCCCAAAAATTGCATTGTATAAATTATATAAATTTATTTGCATTTTGCAGTGAGAAATCAGTATTTGATTTGAAACGGTTCCTCAAGTCTTCCACCCTTCTGCAAGATGGCCAGGAAACTTTGCATGCAGTTCAGCCATTCCTACACTGCCAAGCACACCCTCCTTGAACTGCAGCAGAGGAATGGCCTCCCCCAACATAGGCTGATATGTGACATTTCCACCCGTTGGAATTCCAGCCTCCATATGTTGGACCGACTCTATAAACAGAGAAAGGCCGTTAATGATTTCTTGTTGATCCAAGCGGACAGGAGTACTCCCCTGTGTCATTTTGATGTCAGCAAGTGGCAGCTCATGCGTGACACCTGCCGTTTGCTCAGGCCCTTTGAAGATGCCACGTTATTTGTCAGTCAAAAGGACTACGGGATGAACAATGTCATTCCACTGCTTCATGTCCTAGAACAGATGCTGTAAAAATCTGCCTGGTCAGGGGTCTGGAGATGTGGCAACTTCATCTCATGGCCACATGAGCCCGGTGGGGGCTGAACTGGAGGAGGATGATATTGGAGCACAAGCAGTGTCTGGTGAAATTAGTGGTTTTTCTACCCAGGTGACAGGAGAGGAGGAACAGGAGCAGCCGGAGGAGGTAGAGGAAGAAGAGGAAGACAAGGCAAATGACCCAGACATGCCATAGCAGTATACAGTGAAGATGGAGGCAGAGATTTCCTCAGAGTCACTTGCGCAGATGGCACGCTGCATGCTGATTTGCCTGGGTAGTGACAGCTGAATAGTCTCCATCCAGCAGAGGGATGACTTCTGACTCTCCACCCTCTTGGACCCTCGCTACTGGTCCAAAATGGGTGCCTTTTTTCATCTGCCGAGAGGGAGGACAAACTCAAGTACTATAGAGAAATCCTATGTAGTCAGTTGGCCGCTGCCTATCTGCGCCATCGTCCATCCTCTTGCACCTCTGACTGGGGGATTCCTCAGCACTCACATACCACTGCCATAGCTGTGGTGGGGGGGGGGGGAATAGGAGCAGTACAAGCTCCATCAGACCTGAGTCTGGAGTCATTGATGAGCAGCTTTCTTCACCCGCCCAGTGAGGAAGGTACTCAGTAGATGTACCTGCGGATGTCTGCCCCACCTCATTGCTGCCTAGTAGCTGCTCACTGTCCTCAAATATTTCGTCCTTGCTGTATAGTGGCGCAGAACCCACAGCACATAGTAGTTCTCTGGCTGAAGGAACCAAACGGGACAGAGGCGGGTTGAGGACAGGTGAGGGCCCCTGGCCTACTCCCGGGTCATGCCAACTAAGGATTGTGTCTGACAAACCCAGCCGGTGGGTTTGTCAGATGTCATCTGGGAGGAAGTGGATGACCTAGTCAACCATTCAAGAACCGTTGGCTTGGTGGTCAACACACGGCCACTAAATGACACCAGTAGCTCTGGCCTCACCAAGTGACCCCTGCTGCAACGTCCTCTTATTGTGCTTTGACCTGTGCCTGCTCCAGGAACATTTGTGTCACTGTCCCTCCCATGTGAAGGGCCTGCCACCTTGTATTGTATTCTATTAAGTAAATCAAAGCAGTGACAGCAGTGTCCCAAGTCAAAACCAGATAAAAGAAGACCATCTTCTTCCTTCTTTAAAAGATCTTCCTCAAACCTAGGTGGATACACTAACTCCATAGAGATACCCCAGTATAAAATAATCATAATATTTCACTACCTTCCTTTTATAATGCTGCTTCCCAAGATCTTCTGTCAAAAAGATGTTAAGGTATCCTCAAAGCTCCAAACTCCTGTATTATTGTGTGTGGGTGTGAGTGTCTAATAAATTGAATGACATCTCTATGGTTAGTATTGTCACAGTTCTAAACTCAAGTATGCATGATTGTGTTTTGTCAGTATGAAAAAGCTTAGAAAAATGGGTGAGGAGAAACCTGCACATGGTTCATTTAAAAGGGTTGTTCAGGATTAGAAAAACAAAGCTGCTTTATCTAAAAAAAAACAGTATCACCTCTGCTACCAGGATGTGCCTGGTATTGCAGTTCAGCTCCATTAAAGTGAATGACAATAACAGAGGTGACAGAGGTGGTGCTGTTTTTCATATCCTGGAGACCCCTTTTGAAAGCATAACATAAAAGTTTATGGTGCTGCACTACCCATTCACACAAAACATTGGAGTTGCTTCCTTATCTAAATGTTCCACACTGTCTTCAATGACCATAAATTTTTCCACCACTAAACTACTTTTTAACATAACCATCCAATTTATTATAATGTTAAGGAATATACAAACATGTCTGCTTGTTACGTTTGTACATTGTTAGCTTACAATATTTCTTTAAAAAATCTGATACATTTTGCAAAGACAGAAAATGACATTGCTTAACCACAAAAATTTGTGTCAACCCAGGTTGAGCCCCATAGCTTATTCATGAGACAAACTAGTTGATGGTTTAATGGCACAAATAAGGAAACTACCAAATAGCTGGTATTTTGATCCCATTTTTTATGGGTGAAAGATATTTCTGCAGTTTTTCTACAGCTGTGGTCTTGCATTTGTTTTTCTCTATTATTTGGGATTTCTCTGCCTATTTTCTGCCTCCCTATAATATATCTGTATCTGTATACCTACAGATGCAGCAAAACTAAACTTGACAGATAATGCACCATGATGCCAAAGCATACACTTTCTAAATTACCTCAACTTTTTCAACACTTTTTAACGGCCTTTGTATTGAAATGAGAGAAGATAACATGGATAACTGCAACACCATGGTTAAGTTAAACTTTGCTACGTCTG
Organism: Phyllomedusa bahiana; assembly: GCA_025379985.1. NCBI lineage: Eukaryota > Metazoa > Chordata > Amphibia > Anura > Hylidae > Phyllomedusa > Phyllomedusa bahiana. The sequence continues at coordinate 4,869 of JAODAL010071316.1, forward strand.
TAGATACTAACCCTCTACTTCCAATATCTATGATTATTGCAAGGGATATTATAGGTTACTCTAATGACAGGGCTGAGCTCAGAGTTGTTTTTATCAGGTTGGACACTTAGCAGGGACAAAGTAGGGAAAACGGCTATTGGGTCATCTTATCTTGATCCCTTTAAATGTTTCTAATAAAAGTTACATTCTAATTTATTGTTCCCCAGATTTACAGTTTTGATTTAGATGTTTCCTTAATGATTTATGCAAATAGGCTATAAAGAACATAGGTTGACAACCATCAGTAGTGTTAATGCAGGTTAAGCTGAATAGCTGAACATTCATATGAGACAACCTGATGGTTAGACAAATACTTTTGGTCAGAACGGTCTAGCAAAGTTAAGCTGATGTCAGGGAGTCCTAGACGTTGGACCTCTGAATATAGCATAGGGGAATCCTAGCATTACAGAGTGCTGTATGAAATCAATAGGTCGTCTGCGTAAGGTCCCCCAGAATATAGATAATAGGGCATGAGGGCTTGAAGTTACATTAATTAATGCAAACTATTAAATAATGTGTCATCTATACCCTCTTAAGTAGTGTCGTCAGCCTAAGCCCACAGCTTAGTCCTCGTTGTGCCGGTTTCCAAATTAATGAAAAAATTAATGAAAAATGACGCCTGACATCGTGTTGATTCAGATGCAAAATTTCCTTATTTTGGTCTACAGATACAAGTTTTTATACAGGTAATTTAGAGGTGTGTCAATCATTAATGCCGTCATTATTACTTCTCATTTTTTGTTTCAGTTTGTAAAACCATTGGCTCATGTATTCATATTACAGTACAGTTGGTTATCTAGAATTCTTGTTTATCACTCAATAAAAAAAAAACAGGAAAAAAAGCAAAAATAAAAAAAAGGATTCCCTTCTGTCTATTAGATAACATGTAAGGAGGCAAGCTTTTTCCCAGCCATATCTCACAATCATTGATGGATATGCACACAAATGGTGTTCTATGGCTTACATCCCTGCTGTCACGAAGTTAGCAGTTGGAAAACAAGTGTCCCTATACATTTCTTGCACACGTGCCATATGTTCTGTTCTTTCGTAGGAAGTTATCCTAAATTATTCTTTGTTGGCATATAATAAGAATGGACAGTAAAAGAAGAAAAATCAACTTTATTGGTTTAGAAGGAATTTTAGTTATATATAAAGATTCTTTTTGTGAAAGAAGAAACTGTATGGCACAATACATTTTCCTGTGGCTTAGCGGTAATGTGTTATCAGCAAACTGTACTCATAGTATATAGCTTGACCTTTCTCTACACTGAAATTGTTACCAAGTCTAGGTTGTAAAATGCTTGCAGCTGCATAAAGTGATATATATATATACACACACATATATAACATGTCATCAATTTTCTAAGTAAATATATTTCTAAAGTTACTATTGACATTAAGGGCGACATGTATGATTGGGAGTTGCACCTGTTTTCTGGTGAAAACTGCGCCTCACCGTGTCGAATCCCCTGTCAGACGCAGGGATGCGATGTTAGACGCAACCTTCGCCACTTTCGGCTACGCCTAGCATGAAGGGGCGTGCAATGGGTGCGAAATCCGTTCCGGAATTACATTGCAAATACATGCCACATTTTGTGACGGGTATTTTCAACGGATTTGCAATGGATTTCGCATCGGAAATACATTCCCCATTATTTAGTATGGGAAATGTATTTCCCTGTGCTGGCTCTTGCTGGACATACAAAATAGAATAAAATGTGAATGAAGAACAAATACATCTTCATTTTTTAATAAAAGAATAGACCAAAATTCACATCTGTACAAATACATCTTCATTTTTTAATAACACAATAGACCAAAATTCACATCTGTACAACATCTGCATTGGCTTATTGAATGTAAAATTAGTTCAATTCTCTCCCTTTTTTAAGACCTGTTCTAGCTATTATTTCTTTCTTTGGAGAGCTTATATATATTTGCTTTTATTTTAAATGATCAACTTTTTCTATACATTGCAATGTATTTGATTCAACTTTGATTTTTCACTTTATTCATTCATTCATTTGAAAGACAACTCTTTTTGCTATTCACTAACATGTTTAATGATTTTTCGCTGTTTTCCAGCCTGTCTCGAATCGTAATACATGTTAGGCGCAGTCCTTCTGCGCCTAAGTTCCGCACTGCGCCTCACACACTGGCGAGGCGCAGGGAACTTTTCACCGCATGTATGAGCGCACCTCCTCGGGCGGTGAATGTTTCGATCCATTTAGATACAGGTGAGGCGCAGTCCTTCTGCGCCTAAGTTCCGCACTGCGCCTCACACACTGGCGAGGCGCAGGGAACTTTACACCGCATGTATGAGCGCACCTCGGGCGCCGACATAAATGAGGCGCAGCTTTCACTAAAAATCCCGTGAAAACGGGCGCTCCGACGTGCCGATCTTCATACATGTCGCCCTAAATTCTCACCAGGTGTCAGTAACAGCCTATCCAGTACATACATGCAGGTAAATCAAACCATAGATGTCTATAAATTCCGTTATGTATAACAATTATAAATGACACAGGAAAGAAGTATTAAACACATGAAGAAAGAGAGGTGCAAACAGCATGACAAGTCCTGACACCAACTGAAATTAGCAGTTAATAAGCATTCCTGCCACTCAATGAAAAATAATGTCAGCTGGTTCAACTGATAAAAAGATGTCTCATTACTAAGGTGGAACACAAGAAACATCTAATGTTGGGTGAAACCCGTGTTAATGTTAATGTTACAAAACATACTGATGGTATTGATTACAGAAGAATCTCTGAACTACTAAAGGTTCCTGTGAGCACTGTTAGAACCATAATTCGGAACTGTAAAGAACATCATTTCACCATAAACCAGCCATGACTCAGTGCTCCCCACAACATTTCAGATAGAGTAGTGAAATTAATTATTAGAAGAGTTGTCCAAGAGCCAAGAACACCCTATGAAGAGCTACAGAAAGACCTAGAAACAGCAGGTAAAATTTTTCAAAGAAAACAATAAGTAATGCATTCAAGCTCCATGATCTGTATGCACTCTCACCACACAAGAGTACATGGCTGAACAAAAAGCATGTTAAAACATGTTTAAATTTTAACAATGTTTAGAGAAGCCTTTAAAATATTGGGAGAATATAGTCTGGTCAGATGAGACCAAAATTGAACTATTTGGATGCCATAATATACATCACTTGGCTCCCGCTTTTCACTTGGGCTATGGCCCTTACATACTCTTCTACATGAAACAAACGTGACTGTTTGATAAAGGTCTTTGCCGACCGAAACGTCGATTATGACAAGTCACCTGCTTTCTTGCTTTAAGTTACTGGAGCCTGTAAATACTACAACATATGGATATATAAATACATGAATTATTTTTGCATCAAGAAGAAGGTGTTGTGTGCAGTCAATCTCTATTTTTCATATTTGGAGGACTTGTTCCTACCTTGACTTGCACCATCTACGATATTATCTCGACTGGTGTGCCTTCCCTATCTCTAAATAATATACATCCTGTTTGCAGGCTATTGTGATGACTCACTCATGTTTGGCCAACATCATAGGGTTCACGATTAACTCTGGGATCGCTGTCCTTTGTGATATGGTTATGTCACTGTATGTCACGGTTTGGTCCAACTGACCTCAACCAGTTTTATTTTTCAGGCACAGCATACAGGAAACAAACAAATCAAACAAACAAAATCCTCAGCCACCTAGCCTAACTCTAACTCTCAAGAGACCCTCTCTAACGTGGTCTGGATCTAGCATCCAACGCCACCAAAACACATACTCTCACTGTATGTCATGGTAGTTGATGGCGGCTCTCTTCAAGCTTGGGGGTAAGAGTCTTCTCTGTGGCTCCACTGTTGCTCCAACCTTAAGGCAGCAAACCACACCTCTGGAGTACCAGGCTTTTTATAGGCCTCAAGGGACCGGCACAAAGCCTGTCCTGGAACATGGGGAGCAGGCAACCACCCAACACTTTGCCTACTCCCATTAAGAGCCATCCCGGATCAGCTGAAACAGCCACACCTAGACAGCTATAAATGGTTGCCAACCGCTTACTATGGCTGAAAACAAGCATGAATGGCTTTTATCTCACCAAGACCAAGTAACCTTGGTGACATGTTGCTTGCTGGTGTAAACTTTTGACTACGCAGAAAGTAACAAAAATGCCTTAAAAATCTGCTCTCGCTCAGTATTCTGGCATTTGGCAAATATAAATAATTTTGGTAATCCTAATTTAACTTAAAATGGGTAAGATTCATTCTGATTTCATGTCAGATAGTGAGAAAAACATACATATGTGTTTTTTTTATATAGGGTATGTAAACGCAAAGGGGTTTTGCCACGATGTAATGTTGACGTGGGATCCTCCAAAATGGGTATTTAATCATTTTTCTAAATATATTTGATTACAAAAAGTGAAGACTCTGATATCTATAGCCTTTCTCAATCCCACTTAGTTACATGAAAGATTGCATTAGACACGACCATAGGAGCTGACAGGCCGCGCTAGAGTGAAACACTTCTTATCTGATGACAGGGAAAATGAATGAGCTTCAAGGGGCTGGGGAGAAAATGCAGTGTATGAGCCTGTATCTTGCTGTATAGAGAATTAACTGTTGTAAAGTTATTATTTGAGTTAAGTTTTGAGATGCTCCCTTATTCCTCACTCTCTGCTTACCCCTTCCCTCTCTCCCCTGCAGCCTTCATGAGTCAGCATGATTTGTTTATATTCTACTCCCGTGCGGATAACGAGATAAGTAACTCACATCCTGGCAAAACCGCTTTAACATATTAAATATTGTATGTCAGTAGAGCTAGTAGCCTATATTTACAGGGACCATTCATTATATATCATGTTGCATGACACCAAAACTATTTTTTTATGATAATCCTGACTGAGACTGTACAATAAACATCCCAACTATTTAGCAACCAATTTGGCCTCTTTTACATAGGTACAGTCTGTTTACGAAAGGTTCTACCTAGTGAAAGACAAAGAAATGCTTGAAGTACTTGTTCTCTACTTTTGAAGTATTAGTTTGAAATACAGAAAACAGAATATTAAAACAGACATTAGGACCAGAGTTTGGACCCAGCCCCTTGTGAAACACTATTGAGATTTAAATAAATGGTAATGTTTCAGGACTGAAGGTCTGTCTAAAGAAACTTAACACCAATCCTCATGAACATCTAAGGAAGTATTATTATTATTGTTGTTGATAGATCTCGACTAAGGGCCTCATGTCTGAAAACTGTCTAAAACTTTCTTTGTTGCCCATTGCAACCAATCAGAGGTCCCCTTTCATTTTCCAAGAGCACTATATGAAATGAAAGGGGGGCTGTGATTGGTTGCTATGGACAACAAAGAAAGTTTTAGACCTAGACGGTTTTCATATGTGAGGCCCTAAATGTTTTGACCATGCAAGATGGGATGAGAAAAATACCTATCTTCGATTTATAAGGCTTCTTTTTTTCAGGAACAAGATCAATTCTCTAGGGTTTGTTGACATACCAGACTTTTCCCCAAAAAAATTTGGAAAAACCTCAACCAATAGTTTTTGGCAAAAATCCAATACTTCGAATTTCTGGTGAGGATTTTTACTTTATAGAGACAATATTTAGTTCAGATTTGAATGCAGGTTATCCCCAGTTCAATGTGGCTAACCAACATCACTCATTTCTGAGCAGAATTCAAGGAAGATCAACTGGAAATAATGGAGATGTCCATTTTTGTTTTCTGCATCACAGATTTGAAATCTCTAGTGTGTAAAATTGGTAATGTAGTTTACAGTGTAAATTACAGCACATATTGGTCATTTAATGGCAGTTGAATTACACAAGGATTTTCATATGAAATCCGACATAGAATCCACTTTGAAGTCTTGTGAACATATTCTAATAATATTATTTATTGCACAATATAATTAATCATGAAACTCCATGTGGATTGGAATAGAAAAATAACGGACAGGTTTTGTTTTTATGGATTTCACTGTGTGATATATATGACTTGTTGCCATTATTCTGCATGTGAGTATGATTCTAGCAATATCAGATTTATACAGTTAGTGTTATCTATTATGGCTTATTTTTCTGTCTACAGACCTATGTGAGGGCTCATGTAGAATTTATTTTACCATTTTGGGGATTGTATTACAGAATAGCGTGGAATAACAGCTCACCTAACACACTTTGCATCTTGCATTGCTGCATCCTTAGGGTATGTTCACACGGCTTATTTTGAAGCATAATTGTGGGCGTATTTTGATGCGTATTGCGCTTAATATGCGGCGAGATGCACGCCGAAATTACGGTAATTCAAAGCTCTCTCTCATACCCCTGTGCGTACATTATGATCACATTGTACGCGCAGGGGGATAAGTGATCGCTGCGAGTAATGCATGTCAATGGGGCTGGCGGGCTGCGCATAAAAATAGCCTGTGCATCATAAATCAGGCGCATTCAAGCGCTAGGGCGCCATTTCTGGCTCAGGGATACCACTTTGAAAGTGGTTACCTGTTTCAGCAGCATTGGGCCTAGAAATGCCGTAACAAAGCTATAAGTCTATAGTTTCGTACGGTTTTAGTGCGCCACACCTCCCGCATGCCCCCCGATCCGAGGCGCATTACAAAGTGCTGCTTGCGCTTTGTAATGTGCCCAGGAGTGGCGTGAGGGAGGGATTTCAGCGCAGCGAACGTGGGTTCGCTGGATATCGGGCTGAAAAGACTCCAGATATGTGACGCAGCCCCGTTCAAACATGTCGCCCTTAATGTTGAATTGTACTGAGTAGCAGAATAAATTGAACATGTCACTAATACTGCAAGTTGAACTCCATAAACACCAAACCCTACACAATGTATAAAACTGTTTAGGTCTGAAACTCACTCCTTTTCCCATAGTAACCTATGGGCATAAAAGTGAGTTTTAGACCTAAACAGGTCAATACATGTGGCCCATTATGTCACTATTGCATTTTTTTCCTAACCCACAAGGGGTACCAAAAATATAACTTGTCCTGCAAAAGCAAGCCCTTAACAGAAAAATAATTATGACTCTTGGAAGGTAGGGATGAAAAATGAAAATGAAAAAAAAAAGGAAAATACACTGGTTTTAACTGTTTAAATGCGTATGGGCATTGTAGATGCCAGTTCACTACATCTTATGGGTCCCTAGTATGGAGCTTTACAGCTTGAACAGCAGTTCATCGAAGGGAGAATACCTCCATATATATGAGATCCGCTGGAGCATGTAATAAATAATATTTTTGCTGCTGGATTGCATGTGAAATATGACTGAAAAATTCCCATATGCATCTGTATAAAATTGGAGTTATTTGCTAGTATAGTAGAGGCTTCATGGACCTCTGCAAAAGCCTTATTGTGGCTCTATACAAATTAGAGCTGTGATACACCCACGTGCATGAGCCCTAAGAATAAGTTTACACTCTTCCTTTGTATTGCAGAAATTTCATTTAGTAATTCTCAGCATCATGTGGTCCGCTCTTAGAATTAAATAAATCAGTAAATGATACAAGTTGTTAAAAAGATGCAATTTTAATTGAAACACCAAGAATTACATCTCTACTGCTTTTATTCATATGAAGCTGTGATGAGCTTTGATCTAATATCCTTCCAAAAGCATTAAAGTGTATTCTGAAATACTTTTTAAAATAAGATATGAAGATAAAAGCTGAACGAATTTGTCTGAGAAGGTTGTAAAATGATTTATTTTAATCTACTGTATCCTAAAGAAGAAGAAAAAACAGTAAAGAAGATTATGCAGAAACATAGTTAATCCTATTACCCTATGATAAAAAATGGACCCTTTCCAGAAATATACTTTGGCAGATGCATCAGTGGCTTAAACATGGAACTGTGTTTTGCTGCACTGGTATCTTTTAAAAGTAAAAATATGATGTGGGAATTCTTCAGACATAGCAACATTATCACCCTAAAGACCTTTTCTCACTTTCATGCTTGGGTGGCAGTAAATGTTTTTTACTGCAGGGAAAAAAAAAAGAGCAGATTGAAAAAAGAAGCCAAAAAGCAATTAAATGGCAAACACAACTTAGCAAAATAATGCATGCAAGTAACTATTGTCCACATTAAAATTCAGACATGTCTACTACCACCACAAAAAACAATACATGTGCTAAATGCCTTCTGGTATACAGAACATATGTTATATTTTATTATCGATTACCGAGGTATACTGTACATCACTTGCTGTCATGGTCAGTGAAGTATCTCTGTAGAAGAAAATTTCTTTTTTCAAAGACCTTTGATAATATATATTTAGCAAAACCCATATACAAACCTAAATTATTAAGCATTGCTTAAATTGTATTAGGGGAAACCTGTTTTTGCAACATTCGTAGATTTGTATTGAGCAACAGCATGCATGCTTGACTGCTGCTCTATAAAAACTTATTTCCTCACCCTAGTTGTTTTGGTGTGCGTAATGCAGTCTTAGGTTAACCCTGTCTACCAATCATTGGGGGAACTCACAAGTTGAACTTTTATCACCTATCCAGTTGATAGGTGATACATGTTTATTACTAGATAACCCCTGAACTATAAACACTTCCTGTTCTGCTAATTTATTTGTGTATTATAGCTTTGTTGTTCTTATTTATATTAAAAATGTATGATATACATACAGATAAACACTAATATACATTTTAGAAAAGGGGTGTGGCGTTTTTTTAAAGGGCGTGCTTTGTGGCCAAAAACCTATTGTTGCCCTGTTCTATAGATCAAACTTGACGCAATATGTGCCAGACACAACACTTTGTGAGATTTGTGAGGTTTGCGAGGGGCATGTCACAGCAGAATTATACAAATGCGCAAAAGTTTGACGCAAAATGTAAAAATGCACCAAAGTTTGCTGCATACAAACACAAAGTTTATACAAAGCTATACCAGTTTCAAAGTGGTATGGGTGAGATAAATTTTGCTGTAGAATGGAAAACATGTATAAAGTGATGTGAGACACTTTAATAAATTCTGGCACCTTCTACACCATTCTAAAGTGATTTAAAAATAGTGTGTTGACATAAGGTTTTGTACATTTCGCCCTAGGATTTTGAACTGGCCATATTTTACAACTGGTATTTAGGCTAAGTTCACACTGCAGTTTGGTCCCATTCAGGACCTCCACCACATTCTCCATCCATTGGGACACCTAAAAAAGGTATCCTGATTGATCCCATGATTAATCCTTAGGGAACAACACTGCAAATGTAGCTTCCCAAACCTAAATGTTTCCTGTGCTGAACAATAAAACAGAGTCAACCCTTAGTGCAAGTAAATCAAACCGCATTCATGCTTGCTTTTTCCAACATTATTGATTTATGAGAACTAATACGAGAAAACATATACGAAATGTATTTAACCAGCTATTTTAGTAAGCACTATATCATTATTACCTTTAGTCTCTGTTCACATAAAATATTTATGATTTTGATTCACTTTAAATTAACTGGATAAGTGGTACCATGAAGAGATCTCAGATGTGGAAGAGTCACCTGGTCTACCATTGCTACTAAACTGGTAGCACCTGGTCCTCAGCACTGCAGTAGGTGCCACTTTTGGTTGCAACATACTAGCAATTGGTATCAGACACTATTATCAGTACCACCAAAAAATACTTTTTGTAATTGAAGAAACTTGATCCTGAATGTGGTGGCTGCAGTTTGAATGTGCTAACTACCAATGGCACTTATATAGATGGGAGGTGACAACAGATTAAAAACCTGATGCCACTTGCAGACAATTCTCCTTTATCACACTTAGCATCACAATAAGCAACAAGTACTCCCAGATCACCTAGACCATGTACTTCCAGAGATGGTTGATTTCTATCTCGGTAAAGGAGGTTTAACAGTAATAAACTCTTCGTAGTTGCAAAAAAAACTAAAGGAGTAAGAGAAAAAGTTATAATATTAAAATTGCCAGTTACTGGTTATGGTTGAAGAAGTGAAATAAATTAAATTAGTGTTCTTTGGAGGGAAACTCACTGCAATATTATAAATATGCATTTTTATGATGGCCCTCTGCATATTGGTTTGATCACCTTGGCAAAAGTGTGGCTCTATCCTGGTGAACAAGAGGAATTTTCTGAATAGTTATAAAGAAATAAATTAACTACTTAATATCCAGTGAAAACTCACATAATCTAAAAAACAAAGTTTAAACTTTACCTTTGCTTCATCTGTGCATCTTAACTCTTGATAGAACTGTCTAAGATGCCCCCTTTCCTGTTACAACTATATCCAGTAGTAGTGATAGCCTTATACAACTGCAAAAATTGAATGGAATGAGAGCTATCAAGTAAAGTGAGGAAATATTCCAAATAACTTTAAATATTGCTCTGCTGTATATACCTGCATTTGTAAACTCCATTAAACCACATGAACTACAGTTTTCATGAGCAGGCAAATTTTTCACCCCCTCACCTTGGCTTTTTGCTCCTCTCATCCTGAAGCACCAGGAGCAGTGGGTTGACTTATTTTTTTAAAGCTTTTATAAAATACCACTTCTAAACACCTAGCAAATGCTATCCAGAACATAGGGTGTGCAGACATGTGGGTGGAGTTATTATGGGCTACAACAGACACCAGTGGTTAAAGGAATTAAAAAAAAACAACATGAAAAGAAAAAAGGG
>JAODAL010071317.1:0-15571 GCA_025379985.1 Phyllomedusa bahiana
TCAGTGGTCTTGTATGACTTCCATTTTCTAGTTATTGCTCCCACAGTTGATTACTTCACACCAAGCCACTTCCGATTCAGTCTTCCCAGCCTGGTGCAGGGCTACAATTTTGTTTCTGGTGTCTTTCGACTGTTTGAGGTTGTGGACAGATGTCTTTTATACTGATAACAAGTTCAAACAGGTGCTATTACTACAGGTAATGAGTGGAGGACAGAGGAACTTCTTAAAGAAGAAGTTACAGGTCTGTGGGAGACAGAAATCATACTAGAAAACATACTAGTTCACTGCCGGCGGACACAGAGCTGCGGGGCCCGGTGCTTCCTACCTCTGAACGTCCGTGCCCTCCTGCCCAAACACTCAAAGGCAGGAGTGTCCGGTATAAGCAGAGCGGCTCCACTCTGCTAATCAGCCTGCGCTGGCCCACAGTGCTGACGTGAGCTGCACGATGCCGTCACATCATCGCGCAGCCTGCGCCGAGCATAGACTGCCTGGGAGCAGAGCTGCGAGGGAGCAATAGGTGAGTGTCTTATTTTTTTTAATATTTATGAAGCCCCCTGCCTGCCTATGTATTGGCTCTTATAGCCCTGCCTGCCTATATATTTGCCCCTATAGCTCTGCCTGCCTATATATTGGCTCTTATAGCCCTGCCTGCCTATATATTTGCCCCTATAGCTCTGCCTGCCTATATATTGGCTCTTATAGCCCTGCCTGCCTATATATTTGCCCCTATAGCTCTGCCTGCCTATATATTGGCCCCTATAGCCCTGCCTGTCTATATATTGGCCCCTATAGCTCTGCCTGCCTATATATATATATATATATATATATATATATATATATATATATATATATATATCCCTGACTGCCTATATCTAGCCCTTATAGCTCTGCCTGCCTATATATAGCTCCTATAGCCCCCCCAAACCCCTTCCTGCCTATATATAGCCCCTGCAGCCCTGCCTATATATAGCCCCTGTAGCCCTGCCTGCCAATATATAGCCCCTAGAGCCCTGCTTGCATATATAGCCCCTATAGCCTGGCCAAAGCCCCGCCTGCCTATATATAGTCTCTATAGCCTCCTCAAAGCCATGCCTGAATATATATATGCTCCCCAAAGCCCTTCCTGCCAATATATGTCCCTATAGCCTACCCTATGCCCTGCCTGCCTATATATGGCCCCTATAGCCTTCCCTATGCCCTACCTGCCTATATATATATATGGCCTAAACGTTGGCCATATATATGGCCCATATAGCCTGCCCTATGCCCTGCCTGCCTATATATTTGCCTCCTATAGCCAACCCTATGCCCTGCCTGCCTGTATGGGGCCCCTATAACCTACCCTAAGGCCTGTGTGCCTCTATGGGGCCCCTATAGCCTACCCTATGCCCTGCCTTCTTGTATGGGGCCCCTATAGCCTACCCTAAGCCCTGCCTTCCTACATATGTGGCCCCTATAGCTACCTAAACTCTGCCTTTATACCTATATGGCCCCTATACCCTGCCTGTCTATCTATATGGGGCCCTATAGCTACCTAAACCCTGCCTGCCTATATGGGGACCCTATTGCCTACCTAAACCTGGCCTATCTGGGGCTCCCTATAGCCTATCTAAACCCTGCCTGCCTAAATGGACCCCTTATAGCCAGGGGGCAGGGTTCGAGGTGCTGGAAAAGTGAGGATTCTAAGATATTTGTGTCTAAATTTGTGTCAAGTGGTCGGGAGACGTCATCATGGCGGTCTGGACTGGATGCAGAACAAAAGGGGAAGTCAACGACTCGTCAGAGAAACGTCTCCTGTGAGTCACAAGATGTAACTACACTTTAATCACATATGTCGGCACAGTCTGTGTACACTTGTGTCTTACCACTATATGGTCACTGTATGGTGGTTATATACAGTCTGCTGAGCCTGTGTACACTGGTATATACAACTATATGGTCACTTTATGGGGGTAATATACAGTCTGTAGAGCCTGTAGAACACCTGTGTACACTAGTATATACCACTATATGGCCACTATATGGCAGTACTATTGGTCTTTATGTACTGATCAGTAATAGTGTAGAGGTATTATTCAGTCACTTTGTGGTGGTAATTTGTTGTCTTGTTCTGGCGGTATAATCAGGTTCCTATGTAGTAGTGTTATTGGTAATATTGGTTTTGGTATAGTGGGATTTGTTTGGTAGAAGTATGATAGTGAGTTGTCTGGTGAGGCATTTGCCCCTTGTATTATCTACATTATCTAACAGCATGTCCTGGTAAATGTACGTGGTGGGGGCGGGGGACGGGGGGGGGGGGGCATCCAACAGTTTGCTTTGGGGCACAGGCTTCTCCAGTTACTCCCCTGGTGTAGTACATTCCAGAGAACTAGTGCAGCACATGTAGAGTCTTGGAGGCAGGAGTGGGAGGTTTGCCTAATGGAGGATTTAATCTAAGATCATGAACAAAACATAGAGTCCAGGTAGGATGGCAGACAAAGATCAGGGGGAGATGTTGAGCTGTTTATAGCTTTATGGGTGAGATTATTTAGTTCAAACTGTAATCTGTACTGAATAGACAACCGTTGCAATGACTGGCACAGGGTAGAGGCATCGGTGTAGTGGATGAAGAGAAAGATGAACCTTGCCAGGGGCGTAGCTATAGGGCGTGCAGAGGAAGCAGTCGCTACTGGGCCAAAAGTTCTTCTGCCACATAAGAAGACACCAGTATTGTAAATGGCACATGGTAACCGGGTGAGAGGAGGCCCATTTCACTTTTTGCCACCAGCACCCAAGAGCTTGAAGTTACGCCTCTGACCCTGGCTGCTGTATTCAGGACAGAAGAGAGGGGAGGGTTGAGAAAAGGAGTCAAGACTAGATTGTATAAGGAAAACAATAAGCGTTCTTGTTGTTTCCACAGTGAGAAGGACAGATTGGAGTCTAGTATGACCCTAAGACAGCAGGTTGGCAACCTAAGAATTATGGTATCTCAGTTTTAAGTTATATGAAAACTAAGGTGTATAAACTACAACAATGTGGACTATGAAAACGAATGTGTTTTACCAAGTTGTCACGGGTGGTCCCGCGACCCCCGCCCCGGATCGCGGGCACACCCGTGGTCACCGTACGAGCGGCACCGCCGCCCGCATGACGGGCGGTGGGCGCGCTCACCCGGCCGGCCCGCCACCCTCCTCCTGCCCCGGCCGTGCTCCTCTTGCGGTCTCGGCCTCCCGGCGCGCGCATCCCCGACATCTAAGGCGCCCCCGGGGCGCCGGCACTATGAAAAATTTTAAAAGGGCCCGTGTAACCCGGGAAAATTTGGGTATTTGGGGGTCCTGCCCTTTTTTAAGCCTGCCCCCTTTCCCGGGGGGCCGGGTTTCCGGGTTCTTTAGTGCCTTTTTTGCCTTTTGAGGGAAAAAGTTTAAGCCTTGTTCTGTTTTAAAAAATTTGTTCCTTTCCTTTTGCTTTCCCCTTCCTTGCCCCGCTTTTGACCGGGGGTTGGGGCCCTGGAACCTTTAGCCTTGGGGCCCACGAACACCGAACCTGTGCCGGTGCCCTGGGGCCCTTCTGCCGGGGCCCCGACCCAAGAGCCCCGCCTTTACGATTCTGGAACCGTTTCATACCTCGGCTGCCCCGCAAACAAGTAAAGTCAGGGGGGACCCACATGGTTGAAATCCCGCCCCAGGGGGGAAGTCCATCCCGCTTTTTCGGCGGGGGTCTGGTGAAAACCCGGGGCCTACTTAGGGTTTTCCCTTCCTGGCGTGGTTTTCACCATCGCTTGCGGTGGTCCGTGGATCCACTTCTTAAAACCCGGGTTTCGTACTTTAAAATCCGGCCCTTTGGGTCCCCCCCAAGGTGCCTTTTGGGCCCTCTGACGGTGACCCCACCGCCATTGTGGCCCCAGCGTCACAACAGCCCCGCCCCAGCAAGCCCAGCAAAATCGGCCATCTTAAACCGCCAGTGTTTCCCGCGGGTCCCGGCCGCTCAGCAGCAAAAACCCCCTCCAGTGGCTCCGCGGGTCCCCCGGTTTGGCTCAAAGCTGGTCCCCGGTTTTGTTACTAAAGCCGACCCCAAGGTTTGATGGGGACTCCAAGGCCCGCAGGGGGTTTTTCACCCAATCTCCCTGAAAAATTGAGTTAATGGGGGAAAAAATTTTCCCACCCAAAACGGTTAAGGTGGCGTTTGGGGCTAAGCACTTCTCTCCGGGGGGAAAAACCCTGGCCTTTGGGTTTTCCCCCCTCTGGGACAGGGACGATCCGTCACAGCTAAAACCCGGCTTCATTCCTTTACCGAGTTCGGAGCGTTTTCGGGGGAGCCACCCCGGGGTTCGTTTTTCCCGAGAACGCCTTGGGTAAAAACTGGCCCAAAGGGGGCTCATCTTGAGGGATTTTTGCCCTTGTTTCCGCACTTTTTTGGGCCCCGAGTTATTGTTTTGGGAAAGAAGCGGCTTGAAATGCACCCTTTAAGGGGGGGCCTTCCAGCCCCATTAAGGATGCTCTAAACCGCCCGGGATCCCCCCGGGTTTTCCCTTTAGTGAAAATTATTCCCTGGCCCCTCGGTTTTGGGCATCCGTTTTCTCGGGGGAAAGCCCCGGAGGAACTCCGGGGAGGAAAGGGGGGCAAGCTAGACCCCCTCGTCTTCCTCGTTGGCCCCGTATTTACAAAGGGCCGCCTCAGGGGCCAAAGCCCCCCCCTGCCCCCCGAAAGAGGCCCCCGGGGTGGAACGGGCCCCCCCCCACCTTTATACTTTCTTTACAAAAAGATTTTCCCAGGAGAATCTTTGTTTTGTAAATTTTTGGCCAAATTTCGACCATTTCCGCAGATCCCGCCCAAAATGCGGGCCCCCCGGGGTCCCGGGGAAAAGGGCGGGAAACCCAGGATTTCGTTTGGGGGGGGGTCCCTTAGGGGAGAGCAAACCCTCTCCCCGCCCCTTACTATGCCCGTGATGTCGGGACTTTGGGGGTGGAGCCCGTTTTAGGTACTGTTTTTATGGACTCTGGCCTTTTTCCGGAAAATTTCTTTTGGGCCCCTGCCCTGGTTTTTCCCAGCCAAAAACCCTCCCTGTGTTTCCCCCCTTGGGGGGGGGAAAAAGCCCCCCTACTCAAATTTTCCCTTTTGGTCGGGGGAGATTCTCAAAAGGGTCCAATTTTTGTTCCAAGAAAGGGGCCCCCTGGGGCCCTTCAAGTTTGGGTTTCGGGATAAGGAGAGGCTTGCGTTTTTTTTGTTTCTTTCCCCGTTCCTCCCTTTTGTCCATTTTTCCTGGGTTTCCGTGGCTGCAAAAACCCAAAGCTCCCCTTTCTCGTTGGGGAGTCGGGGAAGTCCTTAAATTTGGGGGTTTTGGGAAATGGGCAGTCTGTTTTTTGGTTTGGGGAACCCCGGGCCGGGGGCTTACCGCCTTTTTGCGGGGGCGTTAGCCTGGTGGGGCCTTTCCGGCCAAACCCTTTTCCCCAAACCTTTGGCAAAACGTCCTTTTTCCCAGAAGGGCCCAAGCTGAGATGTTGCCGGGGCCCAAAGGCCAAAAAAGGGTGTTTTCCGTTGAAACTTTGGCCGGGACGTTTTTTAAAAAGGGGGAGGGTTTTTTTTAAATGTGGGGGAAATGAGGGGAAATTTTTTTTATGTTTAAAATATCAAAAGGGGAATTTTCAAGAGGGGGGGGTTTTTCCTGCAAGTCCCCCACCCCAAGGGTGGGGCCGGGGGGTTCTTCCAGGGTTTTAAGAAGGACGGTAGTCTGCGTCCTTGCATTAAAACTATCGAGGCCCTCCCCAAAATTACGGGGAAAAAAAAACCCCCTTTTTCCCTGCCCTTGATCACGGAAAATTTTTTACCGTCTCGAACGGGGGGTGCCAAAAATCCCCTTTCTAAACTGGGACCTGCGAGGGGCTTATAAATCATTTGGGATTACGGGGGGGGCGGAAAGAATGGAAAGGGGCGTATTTAAAAACCCCCGACCGGGGGACCTTTAAATACCTGGTAATTTAATTGGGGTTTTGAAATTTCCCAGGCCCCTTTCCAAGGGAAATTTGTTAAATGGACATCTTCCGGGACCTCCTGTACCAAAATGCGTGGTTGTGTTAAACTTGACGACAAATTTTGGTTTCTCCCCCGACTTGAAAACCCATCAAGTTTCCGGGTTTTCCGGGGCCGGTCCTCCCGAAGTTTCCCCTTTTTGGGCCCAAAACCGGGTCTATGCCCCAAAAATTGGGGAAGTGCCGTTTAAAAGCAGAGGCCCCTTTAAAATTCCTTTGGCTACATCATTTCTGGACCAAGGGCGCTACAGATTTGGGCCCCGGAAGTTGTCTTCCGTCCTACAGTGGCCCCGCCCCGTGGGGGTTCCCCCCGAAACCCATTTTGGGAAAAATTCCCGGGGTTCGCCCAACTAAATTTTTAGGGCAATTTTATACCCTATTTTTCCCCGTTGGGGGGTCCCCCCTAGTGGCTTTTAAACAAAGGGGAAGGGAAAGCAAATCCCCCAAGCTCTGGGCCCCCAGCGGGGAGAGGAAGCCTTTCTTAAGTTAAAGGGGTGGCCCTTCGCCTCTGCTGCCAGCGGCCCCTCTCGGCCCAGATACTGAAAAACCATTTTTTTTTTCCAGGGCGAGGCAACCCTCCTCGGTGGGCCCGGGGGTCCATTCCTCCCAGAAAGGGGGCCCAAAAAGGGCCCAAAAACCCCCACTTGGGGTTCTTTTCTTAAAATGTTTTTCCTCGGGGTGAAAAGGGAACTACTTTTTTTCGGGTTTGGTTGGGGAAAATTTTTGGGCCTTAAAATTGGGTCTGGGGAAAAGTGGCGGTTATTTTTTGGAGGGGGTCGTCCCCTGTTAAACACCTATATCCCACCTTAAAAAACTGCCTTTTTATCTCCAGACTGGTCCCAACGCTTAAATCCCCGCCAGGCTCGGTTTGGGGTTTTCTTTTTTTTCCCGGGGTTTAATTTTTCTAATTATTTTCGCCCAGGGAACGAAAATTTTCAAAGGGCCCACGCCCTTCCCCGGTTTCCTGTCGGTTTTGCTGGAGCGAGTCCCCCCTCCACCCGGGATTTTTATCCCTCCAAAACGGCTCTTTTCTTTCCGCACCCGTAGGGGTTCCCCAAAACGAATTTTTCCCCCCGGCAAGACCCCTAAGTCCGTCCAGCTCTTCGGAAAAGATTTTTTTAAAGGGGTTTTATTTTCCCCTATGGGGGGGGCACCGGGAGGGACAGAGGGCCTGCTCTCTCATCCCCGATTTTAAATTTTGGCGAGCCCAAACCCAGGGGTGTTTGTGGGTTTTTTTGGGAGGCCCCGCGTTCCCTTTCCCCCCAACAAAGTTTTTTCGTCCTTTAAAACGGCGGTTTTGTCTGCCTTTAATTTACCCAAACTGTCCTTGGGGCCCAGTGGCCATGGATTTTTTTCAAGGAACTCCCTCCTTCCGCTGGCAACACCGTGTTCTGGGTGGTTACTGAGCCGGGTTTTCCCAAGGGGGTCCCACTTTATTCCCCTGCCCGGGGCCTTTCCCCCCCAAACTTCCTGCCCTTTCCAGGGTATTTTTTCTTAAAATTTTTTTGGCTGCCAAAGGGTTCCCTGGACCCTTAGTTTTCGGGGCCGTGGGGGCAATTTTTTTTCCCGAAATTTTTGGGGCTCCCTTTAACCAAATTCAAATAAACCCGGACTTTTTTTTCGGCCCAACCCCCCTTTAGTCCAATTTGGGGAGGTTTGAGAGAGTAAACCAGACCCTAGGTTGTACCCCGGCCAATTTTTTCTTCCCCGGCCCCCAGGATGTTTTGGTCCCGCTTGTTGCCTGGGGGGGAGTTCTCATTTTTAACAATTGGATCGGAGTCTGCCCGGGCTGCTCCCTTTCTTTATTTGTCTTGGGGGGGAAATCCACCGCCCACCCCTCCCCCTTTCTGGTTTCCCTCGGAGGGGTTTCCCGGTGTGGAAGTGTGGGTCCCCGGACCGTACAGCATCTGGAAAAAAGAAATCGCCTTTCGCAATCCAGGGCCTCCCCCCGCACCAAAAGGGTCAAACCGACAAAAAAAGCGAAGAACCCCCCGCCAAATTTTTCCCTTGGGGGGGACTAAAGGGGTGGTTGGGGCTTAAAATTTTTATAAAGTTTTTAAAAGGGTTCCCAGTATTAAGGGGGGTTTTCCCCGGGTTTCTGGGTTCCCATTCGGGGGGGGCTCAAAGGGGGCATTTTTAAAAAAGTAGCTTTTCAAGCTCCGCCTTCCCCCCCAAACCCTTTGGGGGCCCCAACTTTTCCTTTCCATGTCTTTCCCTTGGGTTAAACAGTCTTCCTTAATTTGTTCTCTCAGGTACTGGGCTTCCTCCCCCTCCTGAGGCCGCACCCCGATTTTCCCTTTTCTGTAAAGGGGATTTCTTTATATGAAAAACGGTCTGGGGAATTCGATTTTTTCTCATTTGGTGGGAAGGGGGTTTGGGCCCGAAGACAAAGGGCCTGGGAGGGCCGAAAAAAATATTTTTGGATCGGGATATTTAAATTTAGAAAGGGTTCCCTTTCCGGGGCCAAGAAAGGAGGGGTTGGGGGCCGAAAGGGGGGGGGGTACTTTTTCAGGTTTTGGGGCCCGCGAAACCCCCCCCCCGGGAAACGCGGGCAACCCCGGGGGGTTAAACCCTTTCCCCCGACGGCTTGGTCCGCCCCGCATGAGGTTGGGGTTGGGCGCGCTAAAACCCGGGGCCCGGGGCCCCGGGTCTTCCCAACCCTTTCCCGGGCCGGGGCTTTCCCGTTGCGGTCTTTCAAGGGGCCCCCCGGCGGCGCGGGGCTCCCACATCTTAAAAGGGGGCCTGCGCGCGCCTTGGCCATATGAAATTTAAAGGGCCCAGGTTTCGGTTTAAATTTGGGTTATTTTCCGGTTCACTGGGCCCCCATTTTTTGCCTGCCCCTTCCCCCGGGGGCCCTTGCCCGGGTCTTTTTGTGCCTTTGGGTTGGGCCCTTTTGAGAAAGCGTTCTAAGCCTTGTTCATGTTTTTTCCGTGTACCGTTTTTCCTTTAGCTTTTCCCTTCCCCTTGGGCCAAAGTTTTTGCCGCCTGCCCTGCCTTTAGCCTGTCCCCCACCCGAAAACCCGTTGCCGCCTGCCCTTTACCCTTTTGCCCGTCCCCGACTACGGCCTGTGACCGGGTTCGCACCCTGCTTTCCCCGGCTGCCACCGCAAGCAAAATTTACGGCAGGGGGGAGACCCCGGTTGACTCCCCCCCGCAGCAAGTCCCTCCCCCTTTTTCGGGGGGCTTCCCGGTGAAAAATCCGGGACCCCACTTAGATTCCTGTTCCCTGGAGTGGTTTTTCAACCCCCTTGGTTTTCCCGGGGGTCCCGTGGAACCACTTCACTTTTCCGGGGGACGTGACACAAGTGTTTTTAGTTTTTTTAATCACTACCTTTCCCCCATGTAAACCCCAGTGGAAAATTTTTTTTTTGAAAAAAATTTTAAATAAAAAAAAAGAAAAATTTTTATATTTATTTTTTATTTTGGCCCCAAAACAATTAATTTTAGGGAAATTTCCCCCCAAAGTAAAATTTCACCAAAAATATTTTTTACCTTGTGTTTCCTTTTTTTTTACCAGTTCCAACTTTTTAACTCAAAAAAAAAAAGGAGGGCAGAAAGAAAAGGGAAAAATGTAAATTTTCCCCCCCTAGCAAAAAAGATGTTTTTTTGGGGTTTATGGAGTGGATAGAAGGGGAAAACAATCCCTTTAAATTTGGATTTTGGGAAAAAACCCCAATTGTAGAAAAAGAAACCCCAAAAAAAAAAAGTATATTAAAAAACCAAATTAAAAATAAAATTTCAAAATTTAAATTTTTTTGGTGTTTTTAAAAGGGAAAGTTTTTTTTTTAAAGGGAAAACCTTTGAGCAGCGATTTAGTGGGGGTTCCCGGGTTTGTTTTTGGCCTAAAATTTAACAAAAACCAGTCCATTGTCCACCAAAAGACCATTAAAAAGATTCACCAAAAGCCCAAAAATCCCAAAAAATAAGTTACCACAATTTTTTCAAGGTGGAAAAACCCAAAATTTAAGCCTTTTAAAAAACCGTTTAAACCTTCTTTAAGTTAAAATTGGTAAATTGACCCACCAAAAACCAAAAACACAAAGCTTTGACATATCCTCCAAAAATCTTTTTTTTTTTTTATATTTCTATTCTTTTCAAGGCCTGGGGGAAAAAAAAAATTTCCAAAACCTTTTTAAAAAAAAGCCCAAAACCCCAAAGAAGGGACTTAACCCCAACTCACAAAAAAGGGAAACCCCCAGCTTCAGGAGAGGTAAAACCCTGTGGGAAAACCTTGGGGAAAACCCTAGATGGAAAGGGTGCCCTTTCCCCCGGGCCCTTTGAGGGTAAAAACCCCCCCAAAAAAAAAAAAAACCCTTTAAAGTGAACTAAAGGGTTTTTCAAGGGGAAAAAATTGTTTTTTTAAAAGGCCAAATTTACAGACAAGTTAAAAAATGTAATTCAGGATAAGCAGGACTTTCCCAAATTTGGGTTTCCCTGCAAAAAAAAATTTACCCCACAAAATAAAAAAATTATCAATTGGGATTTAAAAAATCATTCCCTATACTTTAAATCACCGGGCCCCTTTTATTAGGTTTCACCCCCGTAGTAACGGGGGGAACCCCCCTTTTTCCCTTTTGAACTGCCTCAATTTTTCGTGGCATAGATTCCCCCAAGGGTGTTGAAAAAATGGTTCCCAATTTGGGACCTAAGGGGCCCCAAAGCAGTTTTCCCAAAAAAATATTCCCACCCAGGGCACAAACCCCACCAGCCTGAAACGTTGATACAAAGGGTGGATGGTTTCCCTGCTTTCATGTTGTTGACGGGCCCAAATTCTGACCCTAATAATTTCCCAATTTTGCAAAACAGAAAAGGGGGGACTCATCAGAACCCGGTAGTTTTTTTTCCCAATCTTTACTGTCCTTTTTTATGGCTTGGGCAAATTGGGCCCCAGGTTTTTCCTTTTTCTTAGTGAAAGGAGTGGCACCCCGGGGTGGTCTTCTGTTTTGTTTGGCCCCTTGCCTTTAAAGTTCGCCATTTGTGCGTCAAAGATGATTTTTTGAATACCTTGGTTGTAACGGGGTGGCTAATTTTTTAGTTCCCCTGGGTTTCCTTTTCTATTAAGCCTCGAACCTGGGCTGCCCCTTTTTTTCCCCTTTGACCCCTGGCATCAACAAGGGCCCCTTTCTGCCCAAAGGGCTGCCCCTCATTGGATGGGTTTTTTTTTTTCGGACCATTTCTCTGTAAACCCAGAGATGGTTTGTGCGTGAAAAACCAAAGGGAAAACAGCAGTTTTCTAAAATTTCTCAGGGCCAGCCCTTCTTTGGGTCCCAAAACCCTGCCACGTTCAAAGGGACTCAAATCCCTTTCTTCCCCATAAAGGGTCCCGGTTTTCAATGAGGAAGGGTTGTTTTTTACCATGTCTACCCTGCCTAAATTGGGACGAGTTTTGCCCCCATGTTGGGTTTGGGTTTATTAGAAATTTAAGTGTTTTAACGAGCAGTTGGGGCAGGTTTTTACCTAATAAAATGGCCGGTGATTTTATCCCCATTTTATTGTGTTGTGTGTGACCCTTTTATTTAAAGGAGGGGTCAAGTGCAAGGGTTTTAAAAAAAAGCATTTTTTGAACATTTAAATTGACATTAAAAAAAACCTAAGGACGAACAATTCAAATTTCAGCAAGACATTTTTTTTGTTTTATTTACAATTTTTTCATTTATTTTTTCTTTTAAAACCCTGTTTTTTTATTTTAAACGAGGTGGGGACCCGGGGTATTATAAAAGAGAGAAAATGGGGTTGCCAAAATTTGGGATGGGGAGGGTAAGGGGGCCCTCAGGGGTTAAGGGCCCCAAAGTATGAAAACTGTCTAGGTCTAAAAAAATTTACTCTGTTGCCCCTAACAACCAATCAGAGCGCCCCTCTAATTTTTCCCAGAGCCTATATGAAAAGAAAGGGGGCGTTGATTTTGGGTTTTTATGGGGAAAAAAACAAAGGGCCTAGACGTTTTCTTTTAAAGTGTCCCTTTAAAAGTCGAAAAGAGGTTTCTTTTTAAAAATTTTGAATATGTATTGCATTCTAAAGTTATTGTTGCGCTGATAGGGAATTTTTAGTGCCCTTTTTTGTTTAGCTTTTTTCATATACAGTTTTTAAAAATTTATTTTTTTTTAGGGGCACCCAAAATTTCTCTTTTTTTTCTCACTGCCAAATTCCTTTAGAACCCGTGGATAGGGTTTTTTGTGATCTGTTTTTGGGGGTGGTGCGGCGGGGGTAGCTGGCACGTATCTTCGTTCTCTCTGATCACTCTGCGCCCGCGCCAGCCTGATGTTCATTCAGGTGGGCTACGATGCGGTTTCACCTGTCTGACATGGGTGACACAATCGCAGTTGGGGTTGATTTGGTACGTTGACAGGTGTGCTTTGGCGTGTTCGGCATGTCTCCACATGATTCCGGTGTGGCCAGTGACAGTCCTATTTTAAAGGTGAACTCATTTAGTTGATTGGTTTCTATGTTAGTATATACTGAGGACAGTTTGTGCCTGTCTATATGTTACAAATAAGGATTTTGCTTTGAAACGCCGGGAAGTTTACTTACCGTTTTTGGTTTGTTTTAAATCATGTGAATAAATAAATGCTTTTAAATTTAATTTCCCAGTTGAGGATTTCTTCGTTCTCTGTAAGCAGTCAAAAAACATCAAACAATTATACAATAAAAACAAGTTAAGGGTGTACAGACGGGAAATTTATTTCTTCTAGTGAGATAGAGAGGATTAGACAGTAAAACCCATACTTTTCCCAAATATTTAAAAACCCCTCACTGGGGACTATCCTCTACCTCTAAAAGGGGCAACACCCCAGGATAAAACCACCCAATTACATATATAATAATTACTAAAAGTGTTCGGGGTCCCTTCCACAATCATGTACACCTTCACCTAGTACTTTTTGGTTTCATTCGTTTTCCTCACAAGTCTTACTTAAAGAGGTCTGGGGAAATATGAGATATGAGGTCTTTATAGTGTACAGCAGTTGTCTATGTGTCTGTGACATAAAATAAAAATAACAACAAAATTTGATGTAGAGTAACTAGGGGGCCTGGGGAAACCCCAGCCCTCTCTCTAAAATACCTTTGGGATGAAATGGTTGAAAGCCAGACCTTCTGGCACAATAAATACGACTTCCTACAGAAGCACATTAAAATCTTGTGGCAAGACTTCCTAAAAGATGGGATACTGGAATAGCAAAAACACATTAATACCCATGGGTGCAAAATGGATTTTCAAACTATTCATGTAGATTCAATGGTCTGGTGTCCACAAAGATTTGCCGAAATGTTAACTTAAATATGCACAAAAAGTTGTAAAAAAATTTGGTTTTATTTCATGGCCTTGCTCCCCCTTCCGAGGTGACAAAAAGGGGGTTTCTCACTACAACATTGCTTTCAATTAAAGTGCGTAAAGTGAAGACATTTTCTAAAAACATTGGTCAATTGATTTTACTTTAGTATGAGAGAGACATTTTATTAGCTATCTGAGTGCACACAGGTTTCTTTTGGTTCTTTGCATACCAGAAGGACATCTGTTATCTGATTAGCTGAGAGCAGGGAGAGACCTCATCCCCAAAGACTGACTGACAGGGGCTGAGCTCTGAGTGAACTAATTAGATTTAGCAAGATTAACTGCAGTAAACAAAAGGTAGATGTGTTATGAGCACTGAGGAGCATGACATTATATGTAATAGTGTTAGAGATAACAATCTCTGCTCTGGCAGTGTAATTGCTTGCTGATCACTCCTGTAGAACCACCCACAGCCTGAGTAGACAGAGTGAGTGCAAAACTGCCTGTGATACACTAAATCAGTGTGCTGAGGAAAACCCTTTTAACAGAAAAGATAAGTCTATTGAGTAGAAACAAAATAACATATAGTTTTCTTTACTTTGCAGCTTATCAATGAAACCATTAAATGTATAGTATGTGATAATTTGGATCTACAAATCTGGAAGTTTAGTGCAAATAAGCCATATCTCTAATATGGCCTCATTTCGGTTTAAAATTCTTTGATTCACTGCTACTTTGGAAAGATTAGCAGGATGGACAATGGATATAATAGTATTTCAGATCAAAAAATAATATTTCTTAACGCATGATGATTACTCTCAATTATTTTTTGGGGACATCAGCAGTTTCATTGTCAAACATGAGCATTTAGGTTTCACTGCAGTAACATCAATCTTCCATTCTGCCATCCACATAATACAAAGATCCAGAAATGTGATATCTCTGGTTAAGTCTGTGAGGTTGTCCTATAGGAGAGATTTAACTGTCCACAAGTTTACAGAACTGATAAAATAGTCAATCGTTGACACAATAACAACTTTGCATGATTAGTAAACCAATTACATTTTTATTTTTAATCTGGTATTGCAACTCTTTTAAAAGAGAATGACATTTACTACTGACAACATACTGTCCTCCGTATCATTCTGGGGTCAAGAGACACCTAAATTAGTCGTTTGATGCAAGACAAAAATTGCAAAAAAAAAACTGTATAGATCTGAGCTTCCTAGATTCCTCTCAGAATAACATGAGGGTTAAAGGTTGGGGTTAATTTCTACTTAGGTAGAGTTAAGTTTTCATTAAAGTTAAATTTCCATGGCCGCGATAGGTTTGTTTAACATTGCAGATTGTCAAATGTAATACATTTTGAAATATATTTTCATTAATAATTTGCAAGGACACCTATGTAAATGTAAAAATACATGACTGTGAGTACCGGAAAGTGGCTCAGGGTAAATAATTTAGTTTCTTTTACTCGAGTTGGTTGTTGAAGAATTTGTGTTGAACATTTTTTCATAGTCATAGAAGTAAAACTACAAAGTTATAGAATTCCTATAGTAAAAGCAGCTGGTGTGGGATAAAATGCTGCAATGACCTAATGAATGAGAAAAGGAAAATGCTTCCTACCCTGCATTTTGGAATTATAAAACGTTTCACACAGTGCTAAATAATGTGATAAAAATTGTTGTAATAAACTGATTTCTATAAAATAACCCTAGATCCATGGTAAAAGAATCCACACTTACCTTCATGGTTTATTCCTTCTGGACAATGCCAGTCCACATTTCCTTTCCTCTAACAGGCTATAGAGAGTCCATGTTCAAATAATATAGTCATTTGTACCTTCCTATTCGTATCCTGCACATCATTGGTTTCTATGAATCATTACACAGCTCCCATTGAAGAAAATGAGTATTTGTGCTTTTATAGCAGCCCTGTGCTTAGGCCAAGAGAAGGTGGGGGGTCCCTAATAGGATAATAAAGTTATCCATGTTATATGGACAAGCATTTAATGGCCTATTACTTACCCTGGGCAGTCTTTTAACTAATACAGTAGCCTTTGCAATGACAAATTATTTGATATACAATCCATATACCTAATCCTATCTTTTAATAAAATTTCATTCACATAGGTATGGACTTTCTAGTTTTCATAGAACAGCCAACAACATCCAGTACAATTCAAAGTGGACTAGCACTACTGATACAAGGACCCAAACAGAGAAACATTTACACCATTTATTGTAGAAAATATCCCTGTTCACCTGGGATGTGAAATCAAAAATAAAAAAAAACTT
>JAODAL010071318.1:0-15569 GCA_025379985.1 Phyllomedusa bahiana
TTTTTTTTTTGGGTTGTACAAAACTGCCGCCCTGATTGGGGGGAGTAAAGGGCCTCCCAGGGGGTGTAGGGGGGGCCACGTGGGCCCCCTCCAATTAAAGCCAAGCCGGGGTTTGGCTCTTCTTTGATCCAGGGGGGGGCCACCTAAACAGTTTCCAGACATCCGCACGCAGCACCAGGCACATACCCCCATGGGGCCGGCCCCCAAGCAACAAGGTAACTTGACTTTTTTTAACGCCTTTTTCTGTAACCATAATTGTATTTGCACCTCCCCCTCTGCCTGTATATTAATTATCCATCTTGTACAATTACCTGCTATGTCCCCTTTTCCAAGCAATTAAATCATAAACTTAATCTGAGTTAGTCTGTCTTGATCAGGCCCCAAAACCCAATTTCCGGGTCATAGTATATAAAACCAAGGGGGTTCCTGACCCGGGCATAAGTGGGTAACGAACCGTTTTTATAACAAACGAGGAACTGGGCAGCTTGGTTTTTTTCCCTTGGCCAGTGGGGAAAGGGGTTAACATGGAACATTTATCGGCTGCCTTGACCCCCCTAGGGCACGCAACGCGAAACACCCCAAAACCGGGCCCGTCGCCCTCAAGGGGGCCGGGCACTAGCTTTTTTCCCGTCACACCCCCCCCAAGCTGGTCACAGGTTTGGGGGGGGCCCCCTGGCCTGTGCCGGGAACAAATAGAACCCAAGCCAGGGGGGAAAAAATGGGGTTTGGGGGAAGGGGGGACCCCCCCCCTTGGGGAGGGAAGAGTTCATTTATTCTTTCCCCAAAAAAATTCCCCCCCAAACCATCAATTTCAACAAACCAGTTTTTCCCCCCCCACCACGGGACAAGCTCAATTTACATTAAAATCACAAGCTTCTCCCCCCAAAATGCCTCTGAAAATGCCACAGCATGGGTCAACCCATAAAAGGGGATCCTCAGTAACCTAATTAGCACTGAAAAATGCGTCCAAGCTCGCAAGCTTCAAAGACTTTTGTCAAATTTAGCCCAGTCGGGTCGTCCCCCGTATTTCATATCGATTTTTAGGCACCACCAAACTGGTCCCTGCGAGTTTTATACTCAAAAAAGGAACTCTCCCGCACAGCAAAATTCCCCCCTTTCCAGGGTTTCCCCGGACCATGGGACTGAGATATTTCCCAAAACCGGCCTACAGCGCCCAAAAATAGCGTGCTCATACCGGCGTCAGGAAAGTCCACTGGTTCTGATGGTACCACCGGCTCGGGTTTTGTGCCAATCCCTTCCCCAGTTTTTTCCAATTTTTGGGGTTGTATCAAAAATGCCTGACCCGAGGGAGGGGTTCATAGACCGTCCCAGGGGTGTGTAGGGGCTGCCACGTGGGCTGTCCCCTCACAGATATAAGCCGGAGCCAGAGGTGCCTCTTCCTGTTGATCCAGGAGGGGGGCCACCTAAGAACAGTTCCAGGACATCCGCACGCAGCAGCCAGGCCACATATGCCCCCCATGCGGCCGGGCCCCAAGAAACAAGGTAACTTGACTTATTTTAACTGCTTTTTGTCTGTAATCCATAATTGTATTTGCACCTCTCTCTGACCTGTATATTATTATCCATCTTGTACATATTACCTGTCTAGTGTGCCCTTCAAGGCTAATTAAATCTATAAACTTCAATCTGAGTTAGCCTGTCTTGATCAACGGCCCCACACGCCTAATTCTCGGTCTATAGTATATAGCTACCCAAGGGTTGGTTCCTGACCCTGCTATAAGTCGGTAACGGACCGGTCTTATAACTAAACGAGCGAACTGGTGGCAGCATTGTTGTTTCCCTGTGCCATGTGGGCAAGGGTTAACAGTGGAACAGTATCTGGCTGACCATGAGCTCCCCCTAGTGGGCAGCGCAACGTCGAGATACACCCCAAGTCAGGCCGTCGTCCCTCAAGCGGGCCGGCGGACTAGGCTGTTTTCGTCACACTCCTTTTTCCGTCACTTTTTAATCTGGGGTCATGCAGGTTTGGGGCTCATGCTGTGGCCCAGGACAGGGATAGTCTATGTCCAGTGAAACTAAAATGGTGGTTTTAAGACTCCTTTTTCCAGCAATTTTTAAATCTTGGGGTCATGCAGGTTTGGGGCTCATGCTGCGTTCCAGGACAGGGATATTCAATGTCCAGTTCAAGTAAAATGATGGTTCAAATCATACTGCTTTTTGGCACCTTTTAATTTGTGGGTCATGCAGGTTTAAGGGTCATGCTGTGGTACAAGACAGGGATAGTGAATGGTCTGTGAGTTTTTTTCTGTGGCTTTTATAACCTAAGTGTGTTGCCTAAGATGTAGCACGTATCCATTTGACTGTTGTGGATGTTAATTCCAGCTTCTCCAGCCCTGTTTGGGTGTAAGAATGAAGGTGTTGTTGCTCTCCCATAGACTTTTATGGTCATCGATCATAATCTACCATCGACCATTGAATATCTTGTCGATGATGGTCGACTATCGACCATCGATCGATGTCGATGGCCAACGTAATCGCTCAACACTACTCCTGAGCAAATAATTCCTCCAGAGCGCCTCATCTCGGCGGTCCCCGTGGACCTCAGGAAGGTTCCTCCGGGAAGGACGTAGGTGCGCCCTGCGCTCCGCAGACGTAGCCTCTATTGGGGACATTGCTCATGGGTGGCTGGGCATCCCGGCGCCCGAGGACCTTCTGCCTGAGATCCCGGGTCTATTGGTGGCCAGAACTGGAAAAGGATGTTAAGGACTTCGTTTCGTCTTGTGACTCCTGTGCCCGCAACAAGACGCCACGTCACAAGCCGGCAGGCCTACTTCAGCCACTTCCCATTCCTACGCAACCCTGGACCAACATTTCGATGTACTTCATAACTGACCGCCCTCCGTCGTCTGGCAACACCATTATATGGGTGATTACAGATCGCTTTTCCAAAATGACGCATTTCGTCCCGTTGCCAGGGCTGCCATCTGCCTCCCGCCTGGCTGAGCTACTCTTCCTCCATGTGTTCCGGCTGTATGGACTCCCTCAGCAAATTGTCTCGCACCGGGGAGTTCAATTTGTCTCCAGGTTTTGGCGAGCCCTGTGCAACCAACTCCAGGTGAAGTTTCGACTTCTCTTCTGGGCTACCACCCGCGACGAAAGGGCCAGGGGGAGAGGGTCAACCAGGTCTTGGGATGTTACCTTCGCCATTTCGTCGCGGCACGCCAGATGACTGGGCCATATTTGCTGCCGGGGGCAGATTTCTCTTATAACCCCTTGAGTCTGAGTCCGCGGGGCCTCCCCCTTCTACATCGTGTATGGCTTGCATCCCCGCCCTCCTCTCCCTCTGGTAACCTCCTCCGGACAAGAGAAGAATCCCTCCTCCGGTTTTCTCTCCAGGTGAAAAGGTGTGGCTCTCGTCTAGATATGTCCGCCTAAAGATGCCTTCTCACAACTGGGTCCCCGTTTCCTGGGACCCTTTGAGGTCATCACCCCGCATCAACCCGGTAGTTTACAAACTCCGGCTCCCTCCTACGATGAAATGCCCAACGCGTTTCATGTCTCCTTATGAAACCTCGGTCCTTAACCATTTTTCCCAAAAGGGCCGTCCCCCCTCCGTCTGTGGCTGATGCGCCCAATGTCTTCAAGGGCAAGGAAATTCTGGGCATGAGGAGAACTAGGGGAAAGCAATACTTCCTGGTGGACTGGAGGGGCTTTGGGCCCGAAGAGAGGTCTTGAGAGCCGGAGGAGAATATCCTGAACTGCAGCCTCATCCAGAGATTTCTTCATTCCAGTAAGAGAGGGGGCCCTAGGGGGGGGGAGGGATCCAAAGGGGGGGTACTGTCACGGACGCCCCTGCGACCACTGTCCCGGGGCGCAGGCGCGCCCGTGCCCGTGCTCCCAGCGGAGTCCCGTCCCACACGTCGGGTTCGGGATCCGCTCGTGCATCAGTCCCCTCCGGCGCTCACTTACCCGGCCGCGCTCCTGCTCAGTCTGTGTCCGGTCCCCGGCGCGTAGGTCCGCCCCTTGGGGCGCGCGCGCCGGCAATTTGAATTTAAAGGGGCAGTGCGCCGGTAATTGGTTCATTGCCGGGCACTGCTCCTATTTAGTCCGGCCACTTCCTGCCGGCCCTCACCGGATCCTTGGTGTATATGCCATGGAAAAGTTTTCCCAGAGCGTTCCTGTCTTGCCTTACCGTGTACCGACTCCCTGCTTACGTTTACCGTCTACGAACCTTGCCGCCTGCCCGGACCTCCTGCTTGTCTACCATCTACGAACCAGAGCCGCCTGTCCTGCCCTCCTGCCTTTCTACGACCACGAGCCTGCCTGCCGTTACCCCGCACTCTTGGCCGCCCCCGCAGGCAAGCCCGCCAGTGGTAGTGACCGGTGGAAACCCTCCGCAGCAAGACCATCCCGCTTTGCGGCGGGCTCTGGTGAATACCGGGTCCCACTTAGATTCCACTCCCTGGTGTGGGCTTACGCCATCGCCTGCGGTGGTGCAGTGGATCCACCTCCAGACCGTAAAAACTACACCCCTTAAGAAAGATATCCAGAGGTGAAGTGAGTATATCGACCCCACAGGTGTTTCACAGATTTTTTTTAGCGATGGACTGTGAAAATTGAACATTTTATTTTTTCCAACAATCTGCAGTTTTAGCTGAAAATTTAAATTTTCACAAAGAATCCTGGAAAAAAGAGCACCCCAAAATTTATTACACAATTACTTCCAAGTTTGGCAATATCCTATAGATGGGTATAAACTGCTGTTTGGGCACATGGCAGAGCATAGAAGGGAGATAGCGCTATTTGGCTTTTGATACGCAGATTTTGGTGGGTGCTATGTTCCATTTGCCAAGCCCCCAAAGTACCAGAACAGGTGAAACCTTCCAGAAGTCACCCCATTTTGCATTCAGTACCCTTCAGGGTATTGTGCATTTTGAGCCGACAGGTGTTTCACAGTTTTTTAAGCATAGAGCCACAAAAATGGAAAAATTAAATCTAGCCATTTCATTTTGGGCTTAATTTTTACAGCGTTCCCCATGCGAAATAAATGACAGGATAACTTTACTATGTGGGTCAGTACAATTACAACAATATCAATTTTGTATCTTTTTTTATGTTTTTCTACTTCAACACTACAGAGATGTGTTTGTAAAAAAAATGTATGTCATCCCATTCTGACAGCCATAACTTTTTTATTTTCTTGCATATGGACATATGGAGCTGATTAAGGGCTTATTTTTATAGGATGAACTGACATTTTCATTGGTACCATTTTGGAGTTCATCTGACACTTTGACCACTTTTTATCAAGGTATTTAGGAGGAGCATTGAATAAAATACAGCAATCCTGGTAGTGATTTTTTTTTTTTACAGCAATCACCGTATGGTATAAATGAAATGCAAATTTTACTTTGCAGGTTGATTACCTTTACAGTAATACCAATGTCACATTAATATTTTTATGTTTTACTGCTTTTGCACAATAAAAACAGAGACCACGTTTTTGTATCGGCGTAGTCCGAGAGCCATAACTTTTGTATTTTTCTGTGTAGCTGTGTAGGTACTTCTTTTTGGTTGGAAGAGTTGAAGTTTTTATTGGTACCATTTTGGAGTACATGACTTTGATTGCTTTTAAATCAATTTTTTGGGAGTCAAAATGAAGAAAATACAGCAATTCTGGTATTGTTTTTTATTTGTTTTCATATCAAAAGGTTTATTAAGTTTTCAAGTCTTAACAATAACAGTGCAATTGTAATGCAGGGGTGGATTCGCTGGACCACCGCAAGCGATGATAGTTAAGCCACGCCAGGGAGCGGAGTCTAAGTAGCCCCCGGTGTTTAAACCAGACCCGCCGCAAAGCGGGATGGCCCTTGCTGCGGCGTGAGGCTACCAGTGTTTACCCCTGACGTTGACTTGCTTGCGGCGGGCGGGTAAGCGTGGTACAAATCGAGACCCGGAGACATAGTCGGGGACAGGAAAGGAGGTCAGGATGGGCGGCAGAGGTTTTTGTGGTCAAGACAGCAGAAGGTCAGGCAGCGGCAAGCAGGCAAGGTCAGGAAACGTAAGCAGGCGGACTGGTACACGGGAAGACAAGACGAACTCTGAATAGAGACTAGGCACTCCAAACACACACACCAATGAACTGGCAGTGAGTGTAGGAGGCGTGCACAATAAATAGGGTCAGCGGCCGGCGACGGCCAATTACCGGCGCGCTAGCCCTGTAAATCCAGACCAGCCGTCGCGCGCGCGCCCTAAGCAGCAGGTACGCACGCGGCGGCTATCAGAGCCAGACGGAGGAAGCACAGAAGCGGGGACTGGTGAGTACGGGGTTTCCTGCCCAATGGCAGAAGGATAATGGCTGCAGGCAGCAGCGGCACCCGTGCTGGACCCCGTAAGCGGAGGGGGACGGCCGTGGGCGGCCCCGGCATCGAGCCCCATGACAGTACCCCCCCTTAGATCTCCCTCACTTCCTGTATTAGAGAGGAGATCAGGGGACAGGTTGGCCTCCGGTTCCCACGAACGCTCCTCCGGACCGAAGCCCTTCCAGTCAATAAGGAAGAACCGCGTCCCCCTCACCGTCTTCTCCGCTAACACCTCCTTGACCTCAAAGATGTTATCTGTATTAGCGAAAGGAGAAGGCGAGACAGATCTACGGGAGAAGCGGTTCAGCACCACCGGCTTGAGGAGGGACACTGAAAGGCGTTCGGGATACGTAGAGTCAGGGGCAAGCGGAGCTTGTAGGATACTGGGTTCAATCGCCGAAGTACCACAAAAGGGCCCAAGTATTTAGGGCCCAACTTGTAACTGGGCACTTTGAAGCGGATGTACTTGGTGGACAACCAAACCCTATCGCCCGGCTCAAATAGGGGCGGGGACCTACGATCCCCTGTCAGCCTAAGTTTGGTGCGAGCAGAAGCCCATAGCGGGGCCCTTTTCGGTGAGTTACCAGAGAGCCTTGATATCCCTTACTTGGACATCCACGGCAGGGACAAGACACGAGGTAGCTAGAGGCAGAAGTGGGCGAGGTTGTAACCCAAAGACGACAAAAAAGGGGGAGGCCCCAGCGGATTCCGAATCTAAAGCGTTTTAGGAAAACTCGCCCCGGGGAGAATATCGGACCAGTTATCATGACGAGCGGACACAAATGCCGCAAGTTTGGTACCCAACACCTGGTTTAACCCTTTCTACCTGCCCGTTAGTTGAGGTGGAATGCAGATGAGAAATCTAGCTGAACCTGCAACTGAAAAACACAGAGCCCCCCCAAAATTTAGCAATAAACTGGACTCCTCTGTCAGAGACAATATGCAAAGGAAAGCCGTGCAATCAAAAGCATGAAAGAAAAAATGTTGGGCCAGCTGTGGGGCAGAGGATAACCCAGGCAGAGGGATAAAGTGAGCCATTTTAGAGAAACGATCGGTCACCACCCAGATGACCGTGTTTCCAGATGAGTGCAGGAGATCTGTAACAAAGTCCATGGCCACATGGGTCCAGGGTCTTTCCGGTACAGGGAGAGGCTGAAGAAGGCCCGTGGGTTTGAGACGAGGGACCTTATTACAGGCACAGGAGGTGCAGGCCAGAACAAAGTCCTTGACATCTTTAGCGAGGTGGGCCACCATAATAACGGAGACCGCAGTAGAGACCTAAAGGATTCCTGGATGCCCAGCTGTTCGAGAAGAAGTCCCCACTACAGATTCTAGGCCCCAAGGGGAGGACGCACATAAGTCTTTCCGGGGGGCAAGTGTTGAAGATCACGGGGGCAGCCGTGACGAGCCATTCTGGAGGGACTATGTGCTGTGGAGGAGACTCAAGACCCACCGTATCCGAAGAACGAGATATGGCGTCAGCTTTGACATTCTTCCCGGCTGGCCGAAATATAGAAGAAAGTCAAAATGGGCAAAAAAGAGCGACCATCTGGCCTGCCGGGGATTCAGGCATTGAGCCGACGGAAGATATAGAAGATTTTTCTGGTTGGTGAAGATGTTAATAGGGTGGCGAGCCCCCTCCAGCAGGTGACGCCACCTTCAAAAGCCAACTTTATGGACAGAATTCGCGATCACCAATGGGATAATTCTTTTCGGCAGGAGAAAAGTTTTGGAAAAAATCCACAAGTATGCAGTTTTTCCCAGGAGGATCTCTTCAGGAGGACAGCGCCGCACCCACAGAGGGAAACGTCCACTCCAAATGAATGGGCGGTTAGGGTCCAGCAGACGACCGGACAGAGTGAATGAGATTTGAGACGGTTGAAGGTTCTTGACCTTCAGGGGGCCAGGATTTGGGATTGGGGTTTTTCTTAGTTAGAGCCACCAGGGGAGCCACAAGAGTAGGGGAAGTGTGGGATAAATTGTCTATAAAAAATTGGCGAATCCCAAAAAACTTTTAATGGCCCGGTTGTGGGCCCCTGTAACACTGCGGAGAGTTTTGAAGGATCCATCCGAGACCCTTTTCAGAAAACGAGGACCCTTAGAAGGGTAAGCTGGTACGTTCAAAGAGACACTTCTCCGGTTTGCAAAAAGCTGATGGGTGCGGAGTCGCCTGAGGACTGGCGGACGTGGGGGCGATGAGTTTCAAGATCAGGAAAAAAATTGAATATCGTCCAAGTAAACAATAAAGATGTAGAGTAGGTCCTGGAAGATCTCATTGACAAAGTTCTGAAATACAGCAGGAGCGTTGCAGAGACCGAATGGCATAACAAGATACTCGAAGTGGCCATCCCACGTATTAAACACCGTTTTCCACTCATCGTCTTCTCGAATGCGAATTAAGTTATAAGCACCGCGTAGATCCAGCTTGGAAAAGATTTTCGCACCACGCAGGTGGTCGAAAAGTTCTGAGATCAAGGGCAGAGGGTAGCGGTTTTTTACTTTTATTAATTTTATTTAAGCCCCGTTAGTCAATGCAGGGTCGGAGAGACCCGTCTTTTTTCTCCACGAAAAAGAAGCCAGCTCCTGCTGGAGACGAGGACTTACGAATGAAGCCTTTACGGAGGTTCTCAATGATATACTCTGACATAGCCTTAGTCTCCGGACGGAGAAGGATAGACCCGGCCCCAGGGAGGAGCAAAGCCAGGGTTTTAGATCTATGGGACAATCATAAGGCCGGTGTGGAGAAGCGTTTCGGCCTGTCTTTTCGAAAAGACGTCGGCAAAGTCCCAGTATGGCGTAGGTAGGCCTGGTGGAGGCTTAGTAGATTTCAGGGAGGCGACGCGAGGGGGAGGATGCGGCTTCGACAGGCAACGCGAGAGACACCGGAACCTCAACGCATGACTTCACCTGTGCTCCAGTCCAAGGTCGGGTATGGTCTTGCAACCACGGGAGGCCCAGAAGGATTTCAACGAAGATCGAGGCAGGACGAGAAGTTTTCAAAGTCTCCTTGTGAAGAGCCCCCAAACTGCAAAGTGAGGGGAGCATGCGAAGGGATAGCGTCCTTACGGCATTGCCACTGACCGACGTGACGAGCATAGGCTTTTGCAACGGAGTCATTGGGAGACGAACTCTGGTCATAAGTTTGTGGCTTATGAAATTTCCTGCAGATCCTGAATCAATAAAGGCGGTGGCCTGAAAGGTGCTGTCCGGCCAGAACCGCCACAATAGAAACACAGCTGCTTCTGACGACGTTGTGAATGTTCCTCCTGGGACAGGTGGGCTCTCTCAACCTGCATAGGTTCCTCTTCGGGAACCATCGGAGGGGGGAAAGGTGGTCCTGGAAAGTGGGAGCCAAGCGGGGTAGGCGGCGTGGACGGGCGACCTCCCGTTGAAGGCGAAGCTCTTGTTTTCCTTTTGGCGAACCGAATATCGATTCGGGTGGCTAAGTGGATTAATTATCCAAGCAGCCGGGAATCCCGAGCGCGAGCTTATCCTTGATTTGTCCCAAGAGACCTTGCCAGAAAGTCGCCACCAAAGCTTCGTTATTCCAGTCCAGCTCCGAAGCGAGAGTGCGAAACTGAACAGAATACTGACTGACCGTGATGTCGCCCTGACGAAGCCGGAGCAGTGCTGCGGCAGCCCAAGAATACGCCTGCTCCTCAAAGACCGTGTGGAACCCCCGGAGGAAGGTTTGGAGGTCGGCTGTCAGAGGATCCCCTCGATCCCATAGTGGCGTGGCCCAAGCCAAGGCTTCTCCAGACAAGAGGCTGATTATGAAGGCCACCTTGGCACTCTCTGTAGGGAATTGATGCCCCATCATCTCGAGGTGGATGGAGCACTGGCTTGGGGTCTCCATCATAGCGTGAGGGGAGCGGCAGATGCAGAGAGGGTCCAGAAGCCTGAGCAGGTAGAGCAATGGACGCCGGAGCAACGGATGCAGGTGCGGCGGCGGCAGCCGGGGGAGGTAGATGGGCAGCAAGGTTCTGCATCATGGCCGCTAGCTGGTCAATACGTTGGCCTGCTGGGCGACTGCCATCGGACATCCCGGAGGTCGGGGAGAGGTACCCTGGCGGAATCCATGGCCAGTTCGTACTATAATGCAGGGTGGGTTCGCTGGACCACCGCAAGCGAAGATAGTTAAGCCACGCCAGGGCGGAGTCTAAGTAGCCCCCAGGGTTTTTACAAAAGCCCGCCGCAAAGCGGGATGGACTTTCTGCGGCGTGAGGCTACCAGGTCTAAAACCCCCGACGTGACTTGCTTGCGGCGGCGGCCGGGGTAATGCGTGGTACAGAATCGAGATCCGGAGACATAGTTGGGGACAGGCAGGAGGTTAGGACGGGCGGCAGAGGTTCGTGGTCAGAGACAGGCAGAAGGTCAGAGCAGGCGGCCAGCAGGCAAGGTCAGGAAACGTATGCAGGCGGACTGGTACACGGAAAGACAAGACGAACTCTGAATACAGACTAGGCACTCCAAACACACACCAACGAACGGGCAGTGAGTGTAGGGGGGCGTGCACAATAAATAGGGTCAGCGGCAGCGATGGCCCAATTTTCTGGCGCGCTAGCCCTTTAAATCCAGACCAGCCGTCGCGCACGCCCTAAGCACAGGTACGCGCG
Source organism: Phyllomedusa bahiana (assembly GCA_025379985.1). Taxonomy (NCBI): domain Eukaryota; kingdom Metazoa; phylum Chordata; class Amphibia; order Anura; family Hylidae; genus Phyllomedusa; species Phyllomedusa bahiana. The sequence continues at coordinate 10,940 of JAODAL010071318.1, forward strand.
CGCGGCTGTCAGAGCCAGACAGAGGAAGCACAGAAGCGGGGACTGGTGAGTATAAGGTTTCCTGGCCAAGGGCAGAAGGACAATGGCTGTGGGCAGCAGCGGCACCTGCGCCGAACCCTGTAAGCGCAGGGGGACAGACCAGTATAAAATGTAAGTGAACCCAACAAACGTGGGGGAATTAGAGTCAATGTGGACCAGTATGAGGGCATAGTAATAGGATCCCATTTTAATAAATAGGAGTATGGGGAAAGACAGAGGGAGGGAGGGAAGGAAAGAAAAGAAATTCGTAATTTCAGCTCCAACTCCCCCTCCTCCTCCCCCAACGCCGCCACTCCCCACCCCCAGCCATGCCCAAACATATTCCCATTGAGAAGGATAGGAGGAAATTCTGGGGATGAGTTATATGCCACCCATGGAGCCCAAGTACGGTTTAATTTAGCTTTATCAGCCTCACATTTGGTCACCAGCTCCTCCATACGATGTATGAAGGCTACCTCACCCAGAGATGGAGGGAAAGTCATCTTCCATTTACACAGAATGACCGTCTTCGCCGCTTGGAGCAAATGTCTGGTAAGGGATTTTTTATATACCAATCGAGGGCTAGAGCATGAACAAGAGTGTAGCCTCTGGGGCATTAGGGATAATGATAGTGTTTTTTCTTTTTTTAAAGTGCTCACGCGCAGTACAGCTAGTTTTACTGTTTGGGGCAATATGATTATGGCGATACCCAATTGTGAGGAAAATTGGCTCAAAAATGACAAGCCACCCCCCACAGCCCTCATAACTCAAGTCACTCAGATTACAGAAATCACCCCAGCCCCACCAGGAAGTCCCAATTAATTAGCCCCAGCTCAGATGCTTTACAAATGCCCTTCCAGAGGAAGATGTCAATTGTACAGAAGACATTCAGGCCCGGCGAACAAAGGACAGAGAGGGATCATCCCAGCAGGAGGTCAGCACATGAAAGAATCCTCATGCAAATTCATTAGCACCTGAAAACACATGGGCTCTCAGACCCCTAGGTTCAAAGGCCCTTGGCAGACACAGAGGCACCAATATTTCATAAAGATTTATGGGAGAGCCATTCATAACAAGTCTACCCCAGCTTCATATTTTAAAATATGAGACTCCTCACACGTATCGCTGCCACTTCCCAATGTTGAATCGAGGCAGGGAATCTCAGGGGAAGAAACGACAAAGTTGGCCTTGAGAAACCAAATAGGGGGGGCATGTGTGGTCGTAGCTTAGGACCATCTGCGCGCGCTCGAGGGTACGCACTGGTTCAGTTCGTGCCAAGGCCTGCCGCAGTATGGCCGTATTTTGTGTTCTCTCTCGCGCCAAAAAATGCATGGCCAGAGAGGGAGGAGAGGAGTTTGTAGACTGTCCCAGGGGTCTGAGTGGGAGTGTAGGGGGCTGCAACATGGGCTGTCCCATTACTGTTATAAGCCGAAGCCCAGGTTTGCCCAGGGTTGTTATTTGGAGGGGGGTACCTGACACCAGCATTCCAGGAGCACCCACACAAAAGCAAGGCCACATCAACCCTCCCATGTGGGCCCAGCACCAAGCCAAGCTAAGGTCTCTAGACACATCATGCTGCCTTTGTTTGTAACCATACCCATATTAGACACCTTGACCAATATCTGTATAGTATTGTCCCTATGTATATATTGTCTGTCTAGTGCGCCCTCCAAAGCTAATTAAATCTATAAATTTTAATCTGGACTAGTCTGTCTTGATGTAAATTCTAGTACAAAAAATTCAGCTCACCTTCTTTGCGGACTTGTTTGTATAGTTTGATAGAGGATCCTAGAAGTCACATCACCCTTTCCGGGCTCTCTCGCCAGCAAGCGGCTAACACAACAGAACGCAGTCGGATATCCAGGGCGTGATCCCCGACAGGACCCGCGCCTGCAAATTATCCCCAATATTAGTCCTGGTTCGGTATTTTAAAAACTATGATATTTATTGCAGTAATTAAAAAAAACAGCATCTTATGGTACATACTCGTGCACACAGTATGAAATAACATACGCGTTTCAGGCAATGCGCCCTTGTTCACATGTTTACCAAATAGTGTTATACACCTGTCTTCTATAAAACTATAAGTAAAAACCTATCACATTTTCTGATGTTAGCACATGATCTTCCACAAAAACAAACACAAACAAACAAGGGCTGGTGGCCAAAAGCTCAGGATTTTTTACCTCTTTCCCAGTGGTCTTGCAAAATCAGAACACACGACAAATGAACATATTATTGTTATTACTACTACATGTCGCAATATATAAAATAATACTTAAGATCTTATACTTGAAATAAACCTCATTATAGTGTTCATGTACATCCTATATATGAAAGCAGTTTAATAAAAATATAACATGTCTGTGCGATAGATCTAGATATTCATCATGATATGCCTAACCCCAGGTTTTATCCTGTGCAGGCTAGGATACCTGCACTCGACAGTTTTTTTTAAAATGCGATGGAACGGGATCTTAGAAACAATTACAAGAATAGAAATAAGGAATTTAAGAAACGCAGTAGGTTTAAAAAAAAAAACAACAATTAAAATGGTCCCAATATAGGGCTATAAAAGGAATTAAAAGCCAAAGGGTAACATCAATTGTTAAGAAGGCAGAATAAGGGGAGCCGTGTTGTGATGGACTCCGCCCTATACACACACAGGTATACAAGATACTAAACGATGCTGACACATAAGTTTAGTTACAAGAAGACCCTACAAAATCTACAAGAACTAAAGATAATTCTCCAACGATGGAATAGCATTAGGTGTTATTAGTGAAAATCAAGCAAAATTCCTGGTATAGGAGAAGAAACCTGTTACACCTATTTTCTATGGAGCATCTAAAGTGCATAGGGCAGTGTTTTCCCCCGAGCCTACGACCTATCATATCGGGGGGAAAAAAAATGACTACCCTGAATGAAGGCCGTGAGCAGCAGGAATTGACTAAAATATCTTCAACAGTTGTTCGAAGATTGCCAGGTTACATAAGAACACTCAGTCAAGTCCTGAGCAAAATTTAAGGCAAACAGTGGAGTGGGAATCCAATGGGTCACGTGAGACGTGTGGGTTTGTATTCGTGCATACCGCACCATGTGGCTATTACAGCTTTGGAGTTTTTCCTAAAAACAATCGGGTTTTTATGAGAAAACACTACAGATCTTTATCTTATTGGCGGTGGAATATTAGTGAAAACAACTTCTTCAAGTTTGAAAGCACATTTTTTCTGCAGCTTGTTGGGGCACCTATGGGTTTCCCCTTCTCTGGCCAACATAAATATGGCATGGTGGGGGCACCATGCCATATATAGTACCAGCAACCCCTTTGTGGACTGTGTGGTATGGTATGGGCGCTACATCGAACGACCTCTTAATTATATGGGGCCGCGATGTAGCGCTCATACACCCCTTTTTGCTGTATATTAATCAAAATGATTTCAATTTAAAATTTTACGGGCCCATATGGAATGGAGAAAGTACATTCTTTCCTGGATATCAATCTCAAAGGAGATGTTGGGACAAAGGCAGGATAGTCACCAAACTATTTCAGAAACCCAATTCTGGCAATTCTATTTTGAGGGCAAAATAGCTGCCTAAGCATAAATACCATCAAAGCCATACTTATGGAGAATTTATTAGAGCTAGGGGATTTTGCACACTAGATGGGGAAATTTTAAGAGGAAAACAAAAAAAAATAGAGAAAAAGACTAATCCAGAGGGGATATAATAGAAGGGGACATCAATCAGGCAAAGAATAAAGCAAGTCAGATGGAAACCAAAACATTTGCTTTCTAAAAATACGCAAAAAAAGAGTTTAGGAAGGGAAAAAATTACGTTCTCAACTAGATATAGTAGAAATTTCGGGTTTTTTGAAATAATATTCATTTTTAAAAGAAAATTACCGAGATTGTAGATAGAGGCATACAGATAGTCCCTAGGGAGGAAAACTTTTGGGAATGCAATATCCCCTAGTGCATATATCCCCCAAAAAAGAGAACAAGAATAAAATTTGGCTATCACAGAAGGGCTTTTTCAAGTGTGGGGGGGTTCGATGTAATGCATGTGATAAGGCTATAAAAACCATGGAATTCACAGACACCCACAGCCAGCAAAAATATGATATACGACAATTTATGAATTGCAATAGCCACCATTTAATCTATGTGATAGAATGTGTAATATGCCAAAAAAAGTATGTAGGGAGCACTGTTAGAAAACTAAAAATCCTATTATGGAACACATCGCCAGCTAAGGAAAAATCAGGGACAATGTCGGGAGCAGCGAAACATTTTTTTAGAATCCCATAATGCAGATCTGTCAGGGTTTAGGTTTTTATGCCATTGAAAACCGTTTTCCACAACCTTACAGGGGTGGGTATTGGACTATAGCGATCTGGAGACAAGAGGCACTGTGGATAATGAAATTGGTACCAGCAGACCGGTGGTCTGAAACTATCGCACAGGAATGTTATATTTTTATTAAACTGCTTTCATATATAGGATAATCATGAACAATATAATGAGGTTTATTTCCAAATTTAGACTTTGTATTATTTTTTTATATTTGGACATGTAGTAATATCAATTATAGTTCATTTGTCTGGTTTTGA
>JAODAL010071319.1:0-15569 GCA_025379985.1 Phyllomedusa bahiana
GAAACCCCCAGACCAGGGTAAAGGTGGGGCCTGAGCTAGACTTTGCGGTATTGGCTCTACACTGCTCTGTATGTATGACCATAGGTGTAACTTTTGGGGGGTACGGAGGGGACTGGTCCCCCCCACTTTTTTCTGGGGGGGAGACGGTCCCCCCTACTGTTTAGCCACTTCAATAAAAAATAATCCATACGAAAGCTTGAAAATACGGAAAGTGGGGAGAGCAGAGCACAGAGGAGGAAGAAGTTAACCCTTTGTCTCCTATATTTCTGTGCATCTTAGGGGGACAGAGTAGGGAGCAGCCTCAAGTGTCAATGCAGAGTGAGAGCAGCACTGATTGGTAGAGCTGGAGTCAGCAGGGGCTGCTTCACCAATCAGAACGCTGCTCACAGTCAAGAACACTCTGTATCTGGGGCTTTATCTTTCCCTCCCATACCACTTCCCCTATGTTCAGCCCTCATCAGAGAGGAAGTGACGCTCCTGCCGACTGCCACTTACACCAGACTACAGGAGATGGGTAAGGAGGGGACAAGGGTGCCAGGCGTTGTGTGTGCATGTGAGCCGGGTATGTACTGTATATGTGAGATGTGTATATACTGTACATTCATGTGTCTAGCCATGTCTCTTCTTCCCTGCAGATACGCGCCGGGGAAAATGAAAGTGAATGGAGCCGGCCCCACAGCATTTTAGAGGTGTGGATTCGCCAGCGCGTACTTCTAAAACACCCAGCATATAACAGAGCACACAGTACGCCCCACTATATGCCGTGTGAATATACCTTAAGGGTACATTCACAAGGAAGATATGAATGCTGATTCTGGGGTGGATTGACTGCTGTGTCCATCTCAGAACCGGCGTCCAATCCGACAGGAAACTGATTTACATTATACCCTATGTAAATTCAGTGTCGTCGTTTAGATTACACTGATTTTACTTGAGTATTTTCGCCTACAAAGAATTATTCGAGGTGTTTTATGCACTAACAGCACTAAAGGATAGGAGGCAGAGATCTGCCTCGGGTAGCCTGGGTCGTTTGCTCGTCGGAATTCAGTGTTTGCAAGCCTGAATTTCCAACACGCAAACGACACTGTCAATGCCGAAAAACCGTCATCTGAGCTCACCCTAAGTGTGTAGTGTGTCTGTGTTCAATATAAATATATATATATATATATATATATATATATATATATGCACACACACAAATTTTTGGGGTAAACCTTGTCTAATGTAGTTAGTCTCTGGGGTTTCAGTGTATAATGTAATTTAATTTTGGGGTTATGGTGTAAAATAATCTCTGTTGTACAGTGGGGTAATGTAGTAATTTTCTGGGGTACGGTGAATAATGCAGTAAATCTGGGGTACGATGTGTAAACTGATCTCTGGGGTACGGTGTGTAATGTAGTGATCTCTGGGGTACGTTGTGTAATGTAGTAATCTCTAGGGTACAGTGAGTAATGTAATATCTGTTGTATGGTGTGTAATGTAGTAGTCTCTGGGGTATAGTGAGTAATGTAATCTCTGGGGTACAGTGTGTAATGTAGTAATGTATGGGGTATTATGTTTAATCTAATCTCTGGGGTACAGTGTATAATGTATTAATCTGTGGGGTATGATGTTTAATCTAATATCTGGGGTACAGTGTGTAATGTAGTAATCTCTGGGGTACAGTGAGTAATGTAATGTAATCTCTGAGGTACAATGTGTAATGTAATCTCTGGGGTACAATGAGTAATGTAATCCCTAGGGTACAGTGAAATGTAATCTCTGGGGGACAATGTGTAATGTAATCTCTTGGGTACAGTGTGTAATGTAGTAATCTACGGGGTATGATGTTTAATTTAATCTCTGGGGTACAGTAAGTAATGTAATTTAATCTCTGGGGTATTTTCCTCATTCTGTTGTGTGTATAACAAATATAATGTCGTAATGATGGGGGATGGGAGGGGTTAAGCGGAATTTGCTGCATTGCACAACATTTTTTATTTACATCTAGAGGGGTAATATTATAGGTGGGCTGGTTCGGTTTCATTGCCAGGGATGCTTTTTACTCCCAGTCTGGCTCTAAACTTCAGTAATTAGAGAGCCACTCATAACCTTACAGATTCCACCAAAAGTATTTGCCATAAGGACTCCGCCCGGACCTGCTGGGGGAGCTCACAGCACTCCCTCAAACCTCCTACCTGGGTTAGAAGGGGCTGCTTCACTGCAGGGATAGGAGGGGAGAGAAGGGAAGGGAGGGGAAGTGAAAGGGAAGGCAAGTGAAGGAGGGAGGGATAGGAAGATCGTGGATGAGAGGGAAAATTGGTCCCCCCCACTTTCTGAACCAAAGTTACGCCCCTGTGTATGACCTGCAGAAGAACAGCCAGACCAGGGTAAAGGTGGTGCCTGAGCCAGACTTGTGTTAGCTCTACACTGCCCTGTATGTATGACCTGAAGAAGAACAGCCAGACCAGGTTAAAAAGGGGGTGCTGAGCCAGATTGGGTATTGGCCTTTCACTGCCCTGTATGTATGACCTGCAGAAGAAAAAGCCAGACCAGGGTAAAGGTGGTGTCTGAGCCAGACTTGTGGAATTGGCTTACACTGCCCTGTATGTATGACCTGCAGAAGAAAGCCAGGACCCGGGTTTAAAAGTGGTGCCCGAGCCAGACTTGTGGTATTGGCTCTAACTGCCCTGTATGTATGACCTGCAGAAGAACAGCCAGACCAGGGTAAAGGGTGGTGCTGAGCCAAAAATTGTGGTTTTGGGCTCTCCTCCCCCGTATGTATGCCTGCAGAAAAACACCCAAAAAGGGTAAAAGGTGGTGCCTAGCCAGCTTGTGGTTTTGGGCTCTACACTGCCTGTATGTATGACCGCAGAAAACACCCAGACCGGGTAAGGTGGTGCCTGAGCCATTTGTGGTTTTGGGCCCTTTTACATGCCTGTATGTATGACCGCAGAAAAAAAACCCCAGACCAAAGGGTAAAGGTGGTGATGAGCCATACTTGTGGTATTGGCTCTACACTGCCTGTATGTATGACCTGCAGAAAGAACAGCCAACCCGGGTAAAGGTGGTGCCTGAGCCAGACTGTGGTATTGGCTCTACACTGCCCCTGTAGTATGACCTGCAGAAGAACAGCCAACCAGGTAAAGGTGGTGCCTGAGCCAGACTTTGGTTTTTGGCTCTACACTGCCCTTAGTATGACCTCAAAAAGGAACAGCCGCCAGGCTAAAGGTGGTGCCTGGCCAGACTTGTGGTATTGGCTCAAACCTGCCTGTATGTTGATCGCAGAAGAAAAATCCAGCCCAGGGTAAAGGTGGTGTGTTCTGTCTGCAAGGCTGAAAGAATTTTTGCCAGTAGCCACATATGCAATATTTGTTGTAAGAGTCCCATCGGGCGGGCCAAAAAGTTGACAGTTTTTTATATAAGTGTTACAGTCCACCTTAAGACTGCGAGAATTCTGGAGATGTGTCAAGGTGAAGTCATGCGGGAGAAAAAGGCCATTTCAGAGCGAATCTGGACAGATCAGTCCACTTCACTGCTCTCTGTCCCAACATTTTTCCATTTCTCCGACGTGCAAAGGGTAAGGTTTGATCTATCTGTGATGTTGGGGTTTTTTTAAAAACTGTTAATAGTTAGAAATGAGTTATTTTACGGGGTACCTCATGTATTGCTACCCTATGTGCTCACGTTTAGGCGCCATTTTTCTTCCATGTGCCCCTGTACTAAGAGTGTACTATAAATGTCATTATTGTTGTCATGGTCACTGACATCTGTTTTTTCGCATTGTTTGTATTTTTACCCATAATTCCCCTATCAACTCCTCCTTTCCATTACTCACTTTCAAGCTTTTAACTAAAAAAAAAGGTTAAAAGTTCAGAAAAAAGTTTGGTTTTTTGGGGAAACTAGGAAAGGTTTAGCGGGATGTGGAATACACACAGTAAAAAGTGTAAAAAGACAGAACATTAAAACAGCTGGTCACAAGCGATAGTGGATCAGACTATTAGGGAACGCCATCACTCACATAGTCATACGCAAGACTATTGCAGCGGCTGCCAAAATTGTCGCAAGGACGAGTGAGCATCCCCAGCACGTGCAGCGAAATCCACTACGCTGATATCCGCTCCTATGCATTTTGCAGTCTGCAACCAGACACACAATGTTCTACCAAGCATCTTCACTCAAGAAAGGCAGAAGCCAAAAAAAAGAAAAAGGGAAATGGGGCCCCGGGGAAAAAGGGAAGGAAAAAAGAAAAATCCGGGGAAAAAGGGAAAGAAAAAGAAAAGGGGAAAAAGGAAAGAAAAAAGGAAAAAAAAAAAAAAAGGAAAAAAGAAAAAGCCCCCAAAAGGAAAGAGGGGGAAAAAAGGGGAAAAAAAGGGGAAAAAAAAAAAGGGAAGGGGGAAAAAGGAAGGGAAAAGAAAAAAACAAAAAAAAAAAAAAAAAAAAAAAAAAAAAAAAAAAAAAAAAAAAAAAAAATAAAAAAAAACCCCCAAAAAAAAAAAAAAAAAAAAAACAAAAAAAAAAAAAAAAAAAAAAAAAAAAAAAAAAAATAAAAAAAAACAAAAAAAAAAACAGAGCAACCATCATCAACTTCATCAACCCCCTACACAGATTACAGAGATCCTCCGGAAAACACAGTACCTCAAGCGGAAGGTGTGAAACAAACCCGACAACAACTACAACCCCATTCTGCTGAACAAAGTAAGCCCTTCGCCCCCATTAAAGGGACAACCTTTGCTTCAAAGGTATTATACGACTATCCTAACCCGAAAAGCCTTAAAGGTATAAAGATACACCTTACACAAACCATGACAAGGGCCAAACACCGTCTAAGAAGAAAACCAGGGCCCCAAAAAATTTTGAAATTCCTTGCAAAGGGAGCTGGTTTCAAAGGGATTGTAAATTTAATGCCCGTCCTGAGAGTTAGAGCATGGGTACCTCCTTTCAGAATGCCATCAGAGGTTTAGCCTTTCCGTAGCGGGGAATTAGACCTTTGGCAAAGTGGCTTGGAAGGGTCTGCTGAACACCTAAAAGTCGGCTTAACATAAACTCCCCTGTACAGGCTTAAGGGTGGTGTGGGAGAGACTTGTAATGCTTTGGGCCCATAGAAGCGGTAGAGTGTTTATATAAGAGACTTATAACTTTCCCAGAGTAGCAAACAAGGGTACGAAAAAGCTCAGAGAGCTGAGTGACTTGTTAATGGGGGTTTGGGTTTTCTCAGGCAAAAGGTGCTACCAGGGTTAGCGTTCCTAGACCCGCCAGGCTGTTAATCCAATTGTAAAAAAGCTTCCTTAAACTTGAGGAGAAATGGATTATGCAGGGGTTTCCTTTATAAACAGTCATAATGTACCATTTCCCCCCTTTAAAAGTGTTTGTAGTTTTGTTAATAAACAGGCGAGAAATCAGAAATGATCCCATTTTTGTTTTTTGCTTGTTTTTGTAACACTCCCCCTGATGTCAAACCTCATAAACCCCCAGTGGCAGTCCAAAAAACAAATTGTTATTTCCCTAGTTTCCTAAGGGCCTCTAAGTCCCCCCAAGAGGATAACCCCCTATGGACCTCAGCAAGCATTGCCCTACAAAGAAACCGCATCCTCTACAAAATGGGCTTCGGGGGAAAACCCTTAGAGGACCGCAAGAGCTTTAAGGGAAAAACAACTCTGCTTCGGGGTCTGCACAAAACATCGCACTTCCCCAAAAAACTTTGAGGCCATGTGAAATGCATAGAGTGTGGCAGCACAGAACACAACACAGCTCAAACCCCCCGGGGACCGCCCCTCACAGGTCCATCACGGGGTAAAGAGTGTGTTAGAAAGCAGCAGCACCGGGACTAAAAGACCCCCAGATATCACCTCAGTGTCAAATAAGCAAGGGGTTTGTAGGGGGAAAAAGTCCTGTTCTAAAATCTGCCCTTTCAGAGTCTACGCAAGGCAAAAGAGAAAAGGCAATCAAGATATATGAAATTTCTTAGACGATAGAGCAAAGGTCTCTAGCTAAGTCCACCTTCTTTGACATTTTTGGTATAAAGGGGGCCACTCTCCCTACCCCTTTAAGGACATGGCAGGTACTGTCAGGCGGCGGGGAGGAAGGCAATCGGGTACAAAGTTGAGTCCGGGTGGACAAAACCTGTTTGTCTCTGCCAACCAAATGGGTGAAAATCAGATTCCGACAACAGGTCAGAGATATACCCCGGTTAGCTGAATTTCCCCCCCATTTGAAGCGTATAGCTACCTCTCCCAGAGCTAGACCCAGAGGCACAAAATTGTTTCCCCTTTGGGAGAGATTTACTCGAGCCCATAAGGCGAGCGCAGATTAATGGTCCTAAAAAATGCTCCATACGCACAGGATAGCCTAGAGGGGGGTAAATTTTGGGAAAGTGTCTGTTAGGAGGAGCACACAACCCGACCTCAGTAAAAAACAGTATGCTCACTAGTACACTAAAAAATGAGCCCTTTCTCTTCCAAACCTTGTCAGAGAGTTTCCTGGTAAAGGGGAGTTCCCCACAGAGTTCCCTTACCTTGCCCGTTCCGACCCTTTGTGAAGACCAGTTGTGACGGTGAGAAAGACCATGGGGTGCACATTTTTTTCCAAAGAACAAGAAAGACAAAGGGTAGCGAGCCCATAAAAGACAGGCTGTTCTTGGACATAATGGATCGAAAAAATAGTAAAAGGATGAGTAAAAAGTTTTGGATTCACCCCTTTCAATTTAAACCCCCGAGACCACGCTTACCCCCAAAAGAGAAAATGTTTATGGGGGATTTGTCCTCTCAGACAGAAACTCCGAGGGCACTAGAGACAAGACAACCTTCTTCGCCTTCATGGAGAAGTATTCCAGAAACCCTCATGCGAGATTTCACCAGCTTCAAGATCTGAAGAGTGTTGTTACTTTACCATATTTGGCATATACATCCAAAGAAACCCGGTCAGATAAGAGTGTATATGACTCAAGTGCAAGGGGGAAATGTCTCATCAAATGATGTCTATGCAGGCCCCAGACCCCAACAACAGTTCTAGAAAGTTTTCGTTTTTGCAGGATGCGGGATTTAAAGGCTGATATCAAAAGATGTTCCATGTTTCTCGTCAAAGAAGAACACAGAAAACTTCTTTAGGTTCTTTTGGTACCGTGACAAAAAACCCCCTGTAAAGACATATAGAGTACCGGTGAGAGTGCCTCTTTGGAAAAAGTCCTTCCCCACAGTCCCCCCTATGGTCTCAGCATTTAGCCCGGAGGGGGAAGCAAAGTACGGGTCGGATGTAGATCTTCGTGGAAAAAGGGTTCTATGTTGATGACTGCTTGAAATACACCCCTAACGAGGAGCAATCTTTCTCAAAAGGGCTCAAAAAATGCTTGCTCTATCCAATTTTAGGTTGCACAAAATTGCTTCCGCAGCCGAGAATTTTATGGAGGCCCTTTTCCCCCTCAAGACCATCACGCCTAAAAAAACTTGGATTAGGCTGTGACCCTTCCTTGCAAAGGAGCCTTGGGTTGCTCTGGGATCTAAAGGCAGATGCTTTCCCCTTCCAATCAAAAAGGGAAGAAAAGCCCCTTAACACGAGGTGTCCTGTCTGCCCTAAAAAAAGTTTATCGATCCCTGGTTCGTAGCTCTTCACTACCAAGGTAAATGGTGTTAAAACTTCCCCAGCCAGCTGACTGGGATGACCCCTCCCCCCGGGCAAAAGAGATTGTGGGCAAGTTGGAGAAGTCTTGGAAGTTTTTCCAGCCTTCATGGAACGACCGTATGCTTCCGGGCCCTCTACAGAATTCAAAAAAGCAAAGACTTTGACTTCTGTGTTCCCGTCAAACGATTGCAGCGTGGCATATCTAAAAACTATAGATGTCAAAGACCAATGTCTATGGTTTTGTTATGAGCCGGCAAAAATTGGGCCATCCGTGAACACACAATTCCCCGATTGGAACTTGTCCGTGCTTGCAGGGGGTTGGTGAACTCATAAAACCGGACGAAACCCGGAAAATCAAGGAAATTGGTTCTACACAGACAGCAAGGGGGTCCTAGGTACATCTGTAACAAAACCGATGCTTTTATGTTATGTCAGCAACAGGGGTGCTAAAGGGTAGGGATCCCCTAGTCCCAAACAGTGGCACTATGTACACGCTTCATTTAATCCCGCGGACCACGCAAAAAGATTGTTTTCACCGAACCCCCTGAAAGACCAAAAATGGTTTACGGGTCCTGCATTCCTGAACCCTTTTAAGTCTTTTCACTATGAACCTGAAGTTTTTGAACTGATAGGCCAATGACGCGAAGAAATCCGCCCCCCAAGTATTGTTTTACGTACAGGGACATCCCCGAACCCTGCTTCCAAAAAACCCATCGTTTCGCAGGTTTCAACCGGAAAGTGCTTGTCCGTGCTATCGCTTGTTTTTCAAAATAGCTCAAAAATTTAAAGTCGAATTTCCGAAGAACAAAAATCCCCAAGGGTTGGCTACTGAAAAATGCTTTCACCGTTCCCAACCCAGAAAGATCCCCGAACTTGATATTTTTACATCATACAACGTGAAAGTTATGCTAAAGAAACTAGACAACTGAACAAAGGGCAACCTGTTTCTAAAAAACAGTACTTTGAGAAAGCTCGACCCAATTATTGACCAAATGGGCTGTCAGAATTGAGGGCCATCTTTAAGAAGCCAAAGTGGAATTTATGGAGAGAGCAAAAAATTTCTCAGGCCCCGTCGCAGAACTCTTTTTGTTGTTTTCTCCTAAAGAGTTGGGTTTAAATCAGTTGATGTCGGGGGGGGGGGGGTTCTGTTAGCAAGGTGAAGGAAAATTTTCCCGTAGCCAGAATGCAATACTTTTGTAAGAGGCCATCTGTGGCCAAATTGTCAGTCTTTTTTATAAGTGTTAAAAATCCACCTTAAGACGCAGAGGAAATCGGGGAAAAGTGTCACAGGTGAAGTGCATGCTGGGAAGAAGGCCATTTCGAGCAGAATTGGACAGAGTCATCACCTTCACTGCTCTCCTGGCAACTCTTTACCATTTTCCCACGTGCATAGCTGGAAGAGTTTGATCAGTATGCTGTGATTTAGTGTATTATAAAAAATTTAATTTAGAAGCGGTTTTTATCCGGGCCCCCATGTATTTTCTATCCTATGTCTCACATGTTTTTTCAGCATGTTTCTTGCCTGTGTCCCCGTCTAAAGAGTGTACTATAAATGTATTTTTTTGTTGTCTGTGATCATGACATCTGTTTTTCTGCTTGTTTGTAGTTTTTCCATAAATTTTCCCTATCAAATCCATGCCCCTTAAAACCATTCACTCCCCTTTTAAGCGTTAAAAATAATAAAAAAAAGTTAAAAATTCGAAAAAAATTTGGTTTATTGGAAAAAATAGGGAAGGTTTGTGGGTGTCGGAAATAAAACAGTGAAACGTGTAAGAAGAAGAACATGGGGCCTGAGTCAAACTTGTGTATGGCCCACCTACGGCCTGTTGTTTGACCTCAGAAGAACAGCCCTACCCGGTAAAGGTGGTGCTGAGCCGACTTGTGGTTTTGGCTCTACCGCCCCGTTTTAGACCCGCGAAAAACACCAGCCGGGTAAAAGGGGGCTGGGCCGATTGTGGGATTGGTCACATGTGCTCTAGTATGACCGAGAAAGAACAGAGGGGGCCCCGGGAAAGGGGGTGCCTGGGGCCCGTTGGGTAATGGCTTTAACTGCCCTGTTGTATGGGCCTGAGAAAAGAAACAGGTTCATAAATTCTTTGCAATTCTAATTTTTAAAGAACTTAGAATGGTTTTTTAGGAAAAAAATTATACATGTTGCCCTTTTTCCCCAGAGATTTAATGAAGAATGCAATTTTGATGTGTTTTTGTAATCTAGATACATTTGTAGCAGTAAATTTTTTAATGTTTTGAAATGTTTTTGTGGTTTTCAGGGGTTACTGTTTTAATTGTTCATATGGATTAATGGTATAAATGTATCCTATAGATGCTAAAATACATGTTTTACAGAGAGAACGTACCCTGAAATGTCACTTCAGCTGTGTGCTTAGCTCCAAGCGGCAGAAATAATTGCACAGGCTTCTGAAATATGGATATAAAGAAAATTTAATATTAATCGCAAAAAACCCCCCCATTTTTTTTTATTTTTTTACCTTTTTGGCAATAATAAAAGATGAAGAATATCTGTGTGTTTATATGAAGATAAAAAAAATTATTGTGTGTATATGAAGCTTTTGAGGAACAGTCCTGATACCTTTTTTTACATTTGTGGAGGAAAAACCCTTTAAGCCTCATAGGGGGCCCCTGACAGCTCTCATCAAAGAAAGCCTATGGCTGTCTTGTTTAAAGCAAGATGGTGATCGGAAAATCCTGGCTCCTACTTGTTGTGCAAAAAAGTGCTGTTGATCTTAGAGGTTGGCTGAATTTTTTTGCAAGCGTGTTGTTTGCTACCCATTGATATGCGAGAAAAAGAGGGATCCCTGTGACCAACTGTTTTTCATCTAAAAATATCTCTGGTTTCTTGCCTAAGAAAAAGAAATCCATTGAATATCCCAATCTTCCCTTTAGCTATTTGGGCCAATACCACTGATGACACTATTCATGCCAAAGCAAAAAATGGACATGGAGCCGGAGGAGGAGCAGAGAAAGTGTTGCAGTCCCTGAGGGCAGAATGGGGAATGCGCTGTTCAGACTTTGAGCCCTGTATGTCTAGTGGCCTATCTTATAACACAGCCAGAATTGAATGACTTGTTCTGGGACTTTTGTTTGTCAAAACAAATGCAGAGTTACCGACTTCAGGACTTCAAGGATGGCATTTGTTGTCACCTGGTACAAAAGTTTCTGTCTTTTGAAGCCACTAAGATGACTAAACCGTTTTTTGAAAGGTTGACAACCTATGCTTTGCAACGAAAAATTTAAGGAGCTTTGACTTGTGAGTGAGATGAAACGGTAACTTTTTTTATTGATCATCATGTTAAGCCCCAAAGGGTTTCCCCCCCCCCTTGTTTATAATTTTCATTCAATACCTGATGGCTATGCAGCACACATTAAAGAAACATACAAGAACATGGGACTGTTGTTGAAACACATCAAGTACAGCAACTGTAACAGGAACATGCATGGAGATTTAAAAGCAGTGGAACGGCTGCTTGGATTGCAGCTCAGATATACTAAGTACTGTTGTTTCATTTATGAAGGGTCACCGTTTTTAAGCAGTCACTTAGGTAGAAGAAAGGGCCAATCCAAAACCCCGTGCTCCTAGGTAGAAAAAAAGTTTTCACATAAAGCACTTGTGGACCTGGCAATGATATTTATGCCTCCACTTCAAATAAAACCTCGGATGATGAACAATTTTTTGAAAGCAATGAACAAGAAAGCAGAAGGTTTTCATTATTTGAAACAAATATTCCCAAGAATAACCAATGCCAAGATTAAGAAAAGCATTTTAGTTGGTCCACAAATCTGACACATTATGAATGACAAGCATTTTGAAGAGCTGCTGGTGAGGCTTCAGAAAGTTGATTGGAAATCATTCACGGATGTTTGTGAGTATTTCTTTGGCAACTATCAAGCACCAAACTGCATGGAATTGGTCGAAAACCTTCTTGAAGCTTACAAAACGATGAGGTGCAACATGTCATTGAAAATTTTTTTTCTGCCTTCAGTAACAAACATGGCAAACAGTTTCCCCAAGATATTTCCATGACTAAAAAGCATTATCAAGGCTACTGGACTCCATTGATGCTAGCTGACTATTGCTGAACACTAATATAGGATGAATTGGGCGTTGCGTACCAATGGAAATCAGCAGCAGAAGATTTGTGTTCCGTGGAAGTAATGTTGCGGGCAACATTTAAATGCTTCATAATCAGCAAAACAATCAAATTTTTCTCAAAATTTCTACGTGATACAGACTATCAGAAATTATATTTCTGTTTAGCTCAATCACCTCAACTTATAATAATAATAGGAGAGCCATTATTATAGACTGTTCTGCAATATATTACTTCTGCAGGATAGCGTATAAGTGATTCTTCCTTCCTCCTATTTACAGTGACATCTAAGGGGTTACAATGCTGGGACTGGAAGTATCTCCAATCCCATCTGGTAGAGGCAGGTCCTGCTCCATATCCCCTTACTTTATGATGTACCTGTATTTGATATGTTAGTCAGGGGTTAATATACAATACTTTTTCTGTAACTGCAACTCTTCCTGCAAAAAACACAAACTTTTATGTGGCTAAGCTGTCAGGAATATAAAAAAATACTGACCTGTAGATTGAAGGCAACTACACAGCAAACAAAAGAAAAAAATGGCAAGACATAGTGTTAGGATTCAGGTTGTTTATAACCCCCTCCCCCCGCCCAAAAAAAAAAAAGAAAAAAAAGAAATGATTTAATTAATAAGTAAAAGCTAATTAATAGATCACTTGTTTCCCAAAATTTGTTATGCAAAAAAACCCTTGTACAGCTACACCAAAGGAAAAAAAAAAAAAGAGTTATGGCTACGTTTAACAGCCAGGACCTGTGCTAATTGCCAGGATTGAAGACAGCTCTGATCCCGGCTGTTAACCTCTCACATGACTGCTGCAGCATCTAAGCAAATGGGAAACATGGCATTTGCGGGCCTGATGAAGACATCTGTAGTTGTAATGTTACTACTCCTATTACACCCTTCCATAGTGAGGATTTAATAAGTGAGCGATAGTGGTGTGTGATTGTGCCTCATAGTGGTTGAATACTCTAGGGGGAGTACAATTACAAGATAAAAAAATAAAAAAAATTATATTAGAAATGTTCAAAACACTCCGCTTTCGCTATTTTACAAATAAAAAAGTTATACATAATTGGTATTGTCATATATCCATAATAGTCCAATGTAATAACATTTATTCCATACGGTGAACACTGTAAAAAAAAATCCAAATGCCAAAATTGCAGCGGTTTTTGGTAATTTTGTAATAAAGGGTGACATTTAGAAATGGGGCTGTGGCAGATTTATGGCGTCATTTGCGCCAAAAAACTGTTGTTACCCCAGTCGAGCATATTTTTAAAAGGTCCAATAATTTGATCCAATAATTATACCACCTGTAATAAATAAATCATATATTTAGATTTTGCTCTGTTACCTTATCACATTGTATTATATACTTTTTTCCCATTTTTTCTTTGGCATAATTTTTTTTTCATTTTTCATATATTTTTTTTCCCTCACCTTATTGCACTTTCAATTAGCATAACTCCATCTCCCACCACATCAACATTTAGTGATTCATATATCAGATAAACCATATCGGAATCTATTGTGTTATTGCGTATGTTTTTTTCCGTTTTTCTTTTGCATATGGTTTTCTTTTCGTTGGTGATCCCTGCCCCTGTATTTGCAGTTCAGCAATTATATTTATGATCTATATATTAGAAGCACACCAAAGATTTATGCTTTTCTGAGCTGCTTTTCACTTTTCACTTTAACTGCATCTCCTACTACATCACTCCTCATATAATTCCCATGAATCACCTGAGGAGGCGCGGCATGTGCCCGTGCGAAACACGTAGCACCTTTGTTCTTATTTCTTTTATGCTTTTTATTTTATGTCTTTCAATGACTGTCACTTGCTGAAATTAAAACTGACATAATTTATTTGGAAATTTCCCGGGTCCTATTTTGTCAGCTTCAGCTAAAAACTTTATTATTGTGGTTTGCATACCTACTGCTTGAGCACCACCATAGGTCCGTATTATTTACCTCATCCAATTCATTAGGATGAAAGGTTCATATTTTTAAAAAGTCTTTCACCCATAACTGCCACACGTCTGACATCCTTAACAGTTTTGTATGTACTAATTCTTAAGGGGTGTGTCACATCATGTTCATAAGATTATTCACATTTATGACTGTGTCTTGACAGAATGTGTCGCAAAAGTGTTGTACTCATCCATGCCAATTTCAAACTGGCAAAACATATTTTTGCGCACATTTTGGTACATGTTTTTGTGCATGTTTTTGTCTCACAGTGGGACACAATCATAAAGTGCTGTGATAAACTTCATACACACTGACAAATCCTACACTAACCTGAGAAATGCGACTGTCTAGTCTGTGCCAATTTTCATGCACATTGTCCAAAGTGTTGAAATGTGACCTGTAGCTTAAAATAATACCAATAAAAACTACACTTCAGTCTACAAAAAAACTAACCTTCAATCAAGTCCATAGTCGGAAAAACAAAAGCACTACTGGCCACAGAAGATGGCGCTGCAGTGCAAATTGAAAAAATAGAAAATAAATTAAGTAAAAACTCTACAAATTTTGTATCACCAGAATCAATCCTACCTGCAGAATACAGACATGTCTTTTATACCAAACAGTCAACTCCATAAAAACCAAACCCCCACAAAAATGGTGCAATTGAGTTTTTTTTTCACATTCCACCCGACAACAATTTTTTTCAAGGCTTTGTAGTCACATCGTATGGTATGGTGAATGGAAGCATTAGAAAGTAGATCTTAAAAAAAACCTTGTTTGGCTGTGCACATCCACAGGCAATAACCTACATCTAGACAAGACTTATAGAAATAGGGATAGCCTAACGAAAAATGATAAAACATAACATTTATTAATATCACTCTAAAAACCCTATAACAACCCTAGTTTACCCTATACCTAATACTAAATCCCTACCTATCAAAACGGAGCCCTCGTCCCAAAAAGGACGACCCCACCGGAACCTCCTATCTATGTCTCCCTGCAACAACCCCTACATAAATTAATGATGAAAACACCCTATTACAAATCATACAAAATCAGGGTATATCTGATATTTACAGCAAATCTGGACCTACAATGTCTCAACAATATCATCTGGACCTATATTGTCCCAATAACGCCAAAGCTAACGCGTTTCCTCCTCTATCCAGAGGATTCATCAGGGCTCACAGCACTGGGATATATAATACTCCCATAAATGGTCCACTTATTCAACAATAGCGGATAGCAGAGATAGTATAGAGAAACAACCATCTATATTCAAAATTATAAGAGAAATTGTCAAGTAATCTCCACCTCTAATTAGATAATAATCAGTTGTTAGCCACCATTCATACTCGTTTATTATCAAGGACTAAAAAGCCCACACTGATAGAGATGGCCCATAAAGGTAATGTATACAAACATAGAGGGGAAAGATATTACCCGTTCCTCACGATGGTGAACAAAGCCACGGCCCCCTTAATTAAAGGAGCCGGGATATTCTGATGGACTCCCAAGATGACAGAGACAGGGTACAACCATCGTCACTCACCTTAAATAGCCCATTGATCTACTGCACGCGCATGTGTAGTGATCTATTTCCGGACACCAGGCTGTACCATGCGAACGCGCAAAGCGGAAGTTCGACAACGGTCACATGGGTCGGACCTCCGGCGCAGGCGCAGAACAACAGAATTTGCGGACATCACGCGAAGTCTCGTCGGACCATGGGCGCAGGAACCGAGCGTTAGCACCCGCATCCATTCGATAAACACATGTCAAAAGACATACTGTCAATGCTCCTGTATCTCTAGTCGCAAATAACAGTTCGCATATATACTAAGTCCGGAAACAGGATCCAACTCCCTAGAGTTGGTGGGGTGGGGGG